>JAOCPS010296648.1:0-13027 GCA_025505425.1 Graphium colonna | reverse complement strand
AGGATATCCTATGCAGAATTTTTCAATTCGGAGCAGTAGTTCCTGAGATCAGTCCGTTCAACCAAACAAACAAATAATCTCTTCCGCTTAATAGTATTGGTATAGAGTAGCTAATGCCTGCAGTTTCACTCGCAAGTTAAGTTTTATTTTCTTCCATGGTACCATCATCATCATTTTTCTAAAATAAAGGTAACCTAAGTAACTCCCCACATCATTTCTTATCTACAAATCTAAGTCCCGTAAAAGATTAGCCATATCAGAGACCGACCCAAACAGAAAAAATAGGTTCTTTGTTATGCACTATTGTATCACTTTCAAATATATTTCATAAATTTTCCTAATATAGAAATAATGAACAGACACTTCAATTCTTTTCATATATATAGATATACAATTAGTAAATCGTAATTTTAAATAAGTTAGACTATATAGAGACCCTTAAGAGCCCAAACAAGGCATTCATTGTCTCTTGCAATGAATCTTGGACAAATATATTGTCATCACTCTCCCACATGTACAGGTCATCGTATTGGTGGAACCATGATACTACAAACAATTACCCAAAATTTAAATCCACAATAGTTAAACCACAGATGCCCTGCTTTGGTATTTCTACTGTCTTGTAAATATAAATGCTAAGTTTTCTTCCAATATAACCATGGAATAAAAATATACAGCTAGGATTCTTGATATAAAACAATCCAAAAACGTTTATTGTGTTTATTTATTAATTTTTGTTTTCTTTTCAGCTGTAAAAGCGGCGAAAGCGGCGTGCTCATGATGAAAGCTGTTTTAAGTCCGCCCGCAAAGGGTAATCCTTGGGCGGATGAGGTTTATTCGTTTTAGAATAGACAGTAAACTGTGCAATCTACAGTCTTTTTCAAACGAATAAAATCTATTGATGGTGATGAAGAAACTATAAAATACACTGATGTTAAAATTATACTATGAACACTACGGGAGTGAATTTTGCATTTATCTTGGCGATGCACTGATCTCGTGACTGTAAAGATTTTTTAAAGTGTAAATAGTTGAAGTTATATTGAACTCTTGACGAGTGTTGTACTGAATATAATTTATGTAATGTTTATTAATTTTGGATCTTGTTGGAATCATTATAGATTTACTGTTTACTACATATTAAAGAAGATTTGATAGGAGAGGCACATAAAGCATAGTGGATCTGGTTATCCTGTAAATTGTAATTATTTTAAATAAAGTAATTTTATTTGTATTATTAAAAGATGAATCCTTATAATGAAGTACATCATGCGAACTACATATAAATATTGTAAAGTAATAAATGTGGATTTTTATAACCATTAGCTGCTTACATAGAATTATTAAAATAACAATAACGAAAAAAATATTGATAGTATTATTCAAAAAATAAATTACATTTTTGATAACTATAAAAAGAATAATAATTTAAGTTTTATCAAGCACACAAATATATGCTGTTATTATCTTGTCTCTTGTATGATGGTTAATACTATAATTCATTCTAAATTAACTAACTATACAAAATCATTTGGATTGACATGATTGCTGTACTCGAATTAATTTGCTCTTGTAGAAAATTCATTGAATTTTGATAATGTTGCTTTTTTACAGCATTGAAATTATTTATTGTAAATAATATAAGTTTTTGTACCAGAAAAATGGTCTTTTCTTACAAATCGTGCAAAATATTATATGACATGCGTTTGGACTCTTGGATGGATGTTTGTATATTATTAGTAATACAAGATGTCGAATTGAAATGGTTGCTTTTATGAATTTGTTTTACTTTTCTATGTCCTTATCCCTTGAGAATATACGGTGTACATTCTGGTTATACGTAAGAAGGAACAGCAGTGCAGCAGAATCTACAAGCATAAATAAGGAATCGTTTATTCACATGCATGTATGATAAAAGGATAGCTGTTCAACTAACAGCTAACTATTCGACTTTTAGTCTTTTTTTTACCTCGAAAGCTGCTCTAAACTATAGTGACGTTATTGCTATTTCTGCAGCACTACAGCTACATATAGCTTATTTCCGAATGCATCCACATTGAAAAAGAAAATTTGAGGACAGAAAGAGAGATATACGTTATCAGTTACAAAAACTTATTACACATGTGCAATATATTATGTTCATACAATTTTTATTCGGCATACATTTATTTTTTGTCGAAAATAATATAATAATAACGCTTAGACAAATAAAATTCTAAATTTAAAAATTTTGGTTCAAGGTTGACATTTAAAAAGTTAGTTTTTTTATGCATTCCTTGACTGCTGATTTCCGGGTATAGTATGTGTAAACAAATGATGTGTTGCTCGTATAGGATGGCCCATTAGTAACGCACCTGATATTCTTTTATAAAATGCAAATCTAAGTATTTTACTCGAAGATAAAAATAAAGTAATATCCTTGTGATTATTTACGCGTACTATAGTGTAAATTAGTGATAAAATGCGAACGGGATTTTACAGACCCTAAAAGTCGATGGCTTTATCAGGTGATCAGAAGGATTTTAAGTCTATTCAATTATGGGATCAACTTTTGAATGAAAGATTATTAGCTGTTAACTTGTATTAATGTTCATTGAGCCCTCAAGTTGTTTCACAAACCTCATGTTCACATCATAAAATCAGCCCAAGAAATAAGCACAATACTGCAAGACCCAATTATAATATAAGTCGTTACTGCCTATAAACACTACCTACCTTAGAAGGGGGGGTGCTAGGATCTAGGGGGCGCTGTGCAGGCTGGCATGTGCAGCGAAACGCTTTAGAAATCAAACGTATGCCAATTTTCTAACGCTCCAAATTGTTGCAACCGTTTAAATACGGTAAATATACCGAATCGAAAGAAGTCATCGGGCTTCAAAAACTGAATAAAAAGATATCGTTGCTTAAAAATAAATATTTATTTTTAAATGATATTTTAAATAAATATGAATTTTTGTGCATGAAGTGATTGAGTGCGGCTTTAAATAATCTCGTGTTATATTTAATATTTATCTTTATATGTATAATTCGACTTCCTTTCGAGACATTTATGAACCTATCACGTAAAAGTGAATATAAGTAATACATTCAGCATTACTATTTTTTCATACGTCTATGAGATCTTAATATATATATTGTAATATTTTATTTCTTGGTCAAAACATTGAATGTTTTTTGGACATGGAAAGGGGGAAGACCAAGAAGTAGTTACATGCAAGCGTTATGTTTATGATGATGATGACACAATTAGGATTCGGACACAAAATATCAACTGCTGGCTTTTACAATCGCTTGACGTCATTCTATTTGTTGTCTAATAATACCAGTTGTCAAATAATTGCAACGGAAATAGGGTAAAACATTGTGACACCGAGAATAATAAATTAAGAAATTACTATATATGTATACTATGTATATAGTCAAAAATGTACCAAAAACGCTACAAGATTCTAAAGAAGACCTTATAAAACTGGTTGAGCATTTATCCGAGACGGTTGGATGCAAAGTGGAGAAACGTGACATTAAAGATATCTATCGTATCCAGGCAAAGAATAAGAAAGAACGAACAAACAATTAACCAATCATAGTAGAAATGTCATCTACTATCCAAAAAGTGGACTTCCTTAAGATGACAAAATCATTTAATATAAGGCACAAAGAAAAGCTATGTGCAAAACACTTAGGAATCTCTAACAACAGGGATACTCCAATCTTCATATCTGAACAACTGATGGCAAAAGGCGCACAGGCTACATTTCCTTGCTCGCGATCTGGCAAAGACAAAGCAGTACAAATTTTGCTGGACCGCCTACGGGAGAGTATATGTTCGAAAGATGAGAATTCACTAAATATAATATTAAAAAATGAAGCTCAAGTCAAGTCTCATGAACTTTAAATGACTAGATTTATTCAGTTGTTATAATGAATTGCCATTTTTCTCAAGTTTATTAGTTATCTCTTTTGTAGATTTGTAGGCGCGTAGTTTGTTAAATTACAGCTACAATTTTTCACAACACTACTATATCCACACATATATTTGTACAATTACATATACACATTAATCTCAGTCAGAAATGGAAAGTCGCATGTTACTTAAAATGTATTATTTTCTAGTTACAGTCTATTTATTCTTCTTAGATAATTTTTGTGAATTTTTCCTTGACGCCGTGAATGACATAGGGAACATAGAATTTGCAAATGTACTAGTTGATAATATTGAAAATATTTCTAGGTTAGTAAAAATAACCCCACGGATTTTACTATAGTAAGTCAAAACATCAGAAGTGTATATTAAAATTTTGATGATTTGCAACTAAACCTTGCTTTTTTAAAATTTTAAATAGATTTGATTGTTTTCGGTGACAACCGACAAGAATATACCCTATATACCGAACCATATATGCAACCACCCTATATATGCAACCACAGGGCTATTGTTACTAAAGTAAACTTAACGCACGCGTCTTATTTACAAGACTATATACTATACTAATTACTACTCTTTTTTAACTATTACTATCTTTGCTATTTGTATTAATGCGATTGATTTTATATTTTCACTGGATAAACATTTAAAAAATATTAGGAATAGCAAAGAGATAATCATCATGGGCGATATAAACATTAACTTAATCTATAGACTAGATGAAAAAACACATGAACGCTTAAATAGACTAGATTATCTAAACATGCTTGCCGTGCATGGGCATTATGCCAGGACACTTCCAACTAGAGGTCCGAGCTGTCTTGACCATATCATACTAAAGTTACAATCTAATAATAAAATGGCAACTATTGCTATCACTAACACAACTGTTACTGACCACTACATGGCTATCTTAAAAATATCTAATAAAACAAATTTTAACAAAATAATCAAAACTAAAACTTCATTCAATACAAAAAATGCACTTGAACAATTGAAATATAATTTACCTGTACTATTAATTTATAAAAATCCAAACTTAGTTACAGACACGTTGATAAAAATTTTACAATATTGTCTTAAAATCCACACTATTACCAAAGTTATACCTTTAAAAAATCCAATGATAAAACCATGGATGATACTAAGATGCATTCGTAATAGAAACTCAATGCAAAAAAAAGCTGAAACTTGACCCATATAATGATATTTTAAAAATTACATTTATAAGATACAGAAACTCAGCGAGCATTACGAGCATCACTTAATTTTTCTCGTTCGCAATTGCGCTTAAACTTTTTAATTAAACAGTTTAAGAGCAATTGCGAACGAGAAAAATTAAGTGATGCTCGTAATGATTCTAAAAATCTATAGAAGGCTATTAATGAAGACCCTAATGAGGCAGTAACTATAGCAAACCAACATGTTGTTTCAGTCGGTGAACAATTGGCTAATGCTATATTATTACAACGTACAACACAAGAAACTATTATATTATCCAAAAATTTAAGGCGACCCGTTACATCTTTTGTTCTCCTTATCACCGATGATGAGGAGGTGCGTTATGTTCTGATGAACTTAAAGTCCACTATTGCCTATGGATCAGATAATATACGAACTGCTTTTCTCAAAGAAGGTGTGCTTCTTGGTTTTTTTTGGTTGTCTCAACCATTACCCACTTGATTAATTTATGTTCCAAACAGGGTATTTTTCCATCTGCATTAAAACAAGCTTTAATTACCCCAGTGCATAAGAGTGGAGAAAAGACCACTATTACAAATTATAGGCCGATATCGGTTTTAACGTCCCTTTAGATAATATTAGAAAAAAATATTAACTTAGACTAGTCAACTTATCAACTTATTAACTTAGACCTTAACAAGAATAATATTATATCTTCTTCACAATTTGGGTTTCGTCAAGGTATACATATCTACAGAAGACGCTATTTTGCAACTAACTTCTATTGTTACTGACAAAGTAGACAAAGGGGATAAATGTATAGCTGTTTTTCTAGATTTAAAAAATGCGTTCGATTCTGTTTCTATTTCCAGTTTATTGCACAGACTAGAGGAGATTGATTTTAGAGGCCAACCTCTTAGAATTTTTAAAGATTATTTGAGTAATCGTAAACAAAAGGTAAAAATAGGCGATTACATCAATTCAGCAGAGACCATTACCTATGGAGTGCCCCAAGGCAGTGTGCTGGGTGCAACTTTATTCCTAATATACTTAAATCATCTTTGTTATAATATCAATTTGTGTTTGTAATATCAAGGTCAATAGTGGACACACCTTCGTTGATGATATGGCTCTAGTTTTTTACGGTAAAACGTGAAATAGTGTAAAGAGAAATGCTGAATGTGAACTTGCGAAAATCGCAAACTGGCTAGACTGTAATCTGGGATAATGTAATAGTTTGTTGTGTTGAACGTCGTAAAAACTTTGAATGCTAAAAAAACAAACTACATATGTTTCACCAAATATGAACGAACGCTACCGCCAAATGATTTTCTTATATAAATTAATAAGTGTTTTGATATCGATAAGTCAGTATGTGCATGCGCAGCCATTGAAAAAGTTAAGTGAAATAAATACCTCGGTATGATAGTCGACCAGCGTCTATCCTGGCATGATCATATCGAGCTTATTATGGGCAGGCTACATTTCCCTTGCACAGTCAGTTATAACGTAATGCCTGCCCACTTGGGGTGGATCATCCAAGGGTAAATTCTTAGAAGTTAAGATCCCAGAGATCCCTCCTAAAAGTTATTCACTTTAAACCGTATAAATTTCCAACGGATAGCCTATACACAATTGCTAAAGAAAGAAAGACAATCAGTGTCTGAAAATTACATATATTACAAACTGTACTAAAATTACATAAGTCAATAAAATTTTAATCTAAGGTACATAAAAAAAGGAAAAGAAATGTAGCAAATGTTATTAAATTCTACTTTTGCTGCTAGACAATAACCTCGGCAATCTTCTTATTTATACAATTTAATAAACAAAGAAATTAATATTTACCCCCTTAAAATTTTCAAAATGCAAAAAGACTGACTGGTTGATGACTAAAACTTATGATAAGACTGAAGCATTGATTCAAAGAATAATACCAATATCAATTTGCGCGCGCCTTATCACACTTATAAATACATATGTACAAAAACACACATAAACTCACGTAATCACGTACATGCACAAGTATACGCACTCCCATATACGTTAAATAACACAAACTGTGATTTTTTTGTATATTTTACAGAAAATCTTTTGTATAATTAATGTAGCTTGTACAGGTACCCCTTTTTATTCTGTTAAATCGAAGAGCGGGACTTCCTAACACAAGTCTTGAAACTTAAATGGAAGTCTCTAACACATGTTCTATTTTGGTACTAGTTTGTTAAGGAAATAAATATTCTTTTTATTTTAATTTTAACTATAATAATGTGCAATTAATAAATTAAACCACCTGATATTTTTTTATTTAACTGTCTCGCAACTCAAAAATATTTAATGTATAAAAATAGCTACACTATTTTTATGCATTAAGATAAATTTCTTAAGAATTTTATTTATTTGATTTAACCAATAAATAATGTTTTTATTTATGTTTTCCGTTATTTACTTGATTGATAGAAAATATTGAGGGGCAATAAGTCAAATTTTTGTGTATCTTATTTAGGAGGAATTTAAAAAAAAATCAATAAACATAATACAAAAGATTATAATGGTACATTTAATTAAATAGGAGACTACCTAAAAACTTTCGGGAAAATCTGTGAGAGACTAATCTTAGCCCGCTTACGAGGCTTTATGGAAGCTCGAGGGCGACCCCCGAAAAAATCGGCTTCAAAACCAAACATTTCTGTACCCCAATCCCACCAAGTGCACCGCATCACGGAACACATACTAGCCAAAAGGAGTATGCTCATCTCCACTCCCCGTCCTTGCAGGGGTTCCCCAAGGTTCAGTCATCAGACCAACGCTCTTCACGCTCTACACCAATGACATACCGCGTACCCCTAGTGTAGAGCTAGCCCTATTCCCAGACGACACCTGCATTTTCGCTTCAGGCCGTGAGGCCGGCACAATTCTCAATTGCCTTCAAACCGTGGCCAACACCCTGTTTGACCGATTCCGGGGATGTCGAATTGAAAAAATCCGAATAACAATGCGGCCTACTTTTCACCCGCAGAAAAGCAAGTTATTTTCAACATAAACCCCCATCCGTCAAACTCATGGTTAGTCCAATTCCATGGGTTAATGAAACCACCTCGCCTGTATCACTAACTACATGAAAAGTCCAAACTGTCCCTTCGGAATAAGGTGACAATCTATAAGACAGTAATTCACCCCATAATGACATATGCGTGCTCGGTTTTCGCACACATAAACCCCCGCCAAATAAACAAGCTTCAGGTCATCCAGAATCGATTTATGCGTAGGGCCACGGGAGCATCCTGGTTCATGCGTAACTTAAACTTGCACGTCGATTTCGAGCTTCCGACCATCGCTCAAGTCCTAAAGCTGGCATCGCGCCGCTATTTTGAATCCGCCGCGAATCATCCGAACAATTTGATTAAAGGTGCCTCCACCTATAGGCCCATACCACCAGGCACGTTTAAGTGACAAGACAGCCGTAGGCCGCGTCACGTCTTAAATTCCCCGACGCCAAGACGACTCTAGGCTACAACTAGGCATTGATGGACTTACGTATGTGTGCCTCGGCTACGCCTCGGCCCACATATGCTCGGTCCATCAATGCCTCAGTTGCTGGCAGCTGCAGTAATGTACTATTACATTGCAATTTGTTCACCTTCCCGCGCATTATTATTTTTATTCTACACTATGAACGAAACAAAATGTTCTTGCTTCAAAGTTATTGCAGCACTTTTCTTAAAATTATAAAATTAAACAAATGCAACTTAAAATCGTACGTTTATTTCAGACACTTAAATTCCCAATGAATGAATGCATAACATGTTTTACTTAAATATACACATTAATCCATAAGATGTAAATATATGAAGCAAATTAAAATCATTCAAGTAGATTTTTTGCATTTATTTCGAAGCTACGGATGATTGTGTCACGATGATGATACTTTTATTGAACATCAATTAACTGTAGAGTTGTAATTAGTTCAAATAGTCCTGGGACTGATAGGAAGTCGGCCTTAATAGTAGTTAGAACACGGGGACCATGTAAAAATCGAGCTTAATGGTAATTAGGTCTGAATAAAGGTGGGGCTTAATAGTAGTTGCGTTAGTGAGTCAGAGTAAAAAAGGGTCTTTCGGTCCGAGTGAAAGTCGGCCTTAATAGTGTTGACATAATGGCTCATTGTAAAGTCGATCTTAGAAATAGTTGCGAAGTAAAGATAAAGTAAGTGGACCTTATTAGCAGATGACATATTGAGTCCTGGTTAAAGTGGGCCTTAATACTATTAATTAGTTGGCATATCAAGTTCGAATCAAAGTCGGTCCTAACAGTAGTAGCGATACCAAAATAAAGTAAAGGTGGGCCTTAATAGTAGATGACAAATTAGGTCAGAGTGAAAGTGGGCCTTAATACTACTAATCAGTTGGCATATTTTTTCGGTGTTAATAGTAGTTGGGGTACTGGGGCCAGGGGTGCGGGTGATGCTGGTAGGGGCCGGGCGGCTGCTGGTAGCCCCACGGCGGCTGGTAGGGCTGCGCGTACGACTGGTCGTACGACTGCGTGGTTGTGGCCGGCGTCTGGTAGTAGCTGTTGCCGCTCGTCGTGGACGCAACGCACGTCGCTGCGCCAGTCTCTTTTTTCTTCGCCGCCTCAGCGGTGGCCCTGAAAAGGCGACAGGTAGCTTTTGAAACGCACCGTACGCTTTGGCTTATTTTTACATGTTTCAACGCTAGCTTTATATAAAGCTAGTGTAAAATATAATAGTAACATACGTTAATTTTTAAAACTCATAATTTATTTACGAATATTCGACTACTACTACTACTACCTTGCCGTTGAAGTTTTCTGCAACTTAACGGCTTGATTCGATTTAACAGCGTTGCTTCAGCGATGCTCAGGCCGCTCAATGCACCGTCGTCTTATCGGATGTCTCAGATATGCTTTTTTAGAACATCTTTTGCATCCATGTTTCGACAAGGCCGAGTCCGTGCATGCGATAAAATTTATAATTTCAATAAATCTTCAAAACAATTCGCGCTCGACACATAGCTACACGCAATATCTGGAGAGGCGCGAGTGCAGGGTAGGATGGGGTCGGGATTACGGATTTGGAGGGGAAAAGATAAGGTCCGGCACGCCCAAAAGTCATGCATGAGGGGCGGCGGTAGGTGACGTACGCGAGGCGGGTTGTCCGTGAGCCGGAGGAGAAAGGAGGTACTCACGCGGGCAGGGGCGGCTGGTCGTGCTTGTCCTTGCGGTTGCGCTTGCGCAGGTGCTTGGCGAGCGCGCGCGCGTGCGGGTGCGCCGCGCGCGCCGCCCCGGCGCCGCCCAGCTCCTCGGCCAGCTCCCGCCGCCGCGCCGCCATGGCGCCCGACCACTCCAGCTCGGCGCCCTCCTGCCGCTCGTACGACATCGCCAGCTCTACGGGACAGCACATCACCTGTCACCACCTGTCCTGGCGCGCCCGTCGTCGCACGGAACTTCGAACCCCTTCAACGTGTGCTTTCCGAACATGTCTTCTCGCTGATGTTCACTTTCGAAAGAAGCTACTCGTCTAATTTTTATGAAAATATTATGGGGCCATTTCGAAGAATACCCCATACCAGATAAAAAAATAACTTTTAAAATCGGTTTATAATGATTGAGATACACAAAAAACAAATCCAAATTGAAAACCCTCCTCTTTTTTGAAATCGGCTAAAAATACTTTTTCACCCAGCAACAATTTAATAGAGCACCAGAATTCAGAAATCGATTAAGAACCTAGTAAATCTCATATTCATACATAGGTACTACATATCATCGTGCACCAGCTACATGTTGTGACGTACTCATACAAAATAGCCAGTTCTGCCAAGGTACACATACACCACTGTAATCTGTATCATTTGAGAATAGTAAGAAAGTAAACTAACAAAAGCCATAAAAAAACGAAATTGAGCAAAAACGGAACCCTAATAAAGGTAGCCGAAGTAACTACCTCGTCATTTACCAGTTCAAATCACATCAAAATCAATTTAGCTTTTCTGATGAACGATTAACCAGCCTAAACTCAGATATTTTTAAAATTGATTTTTGTTAAGTATTATTTATTGTATTGCTTCAATACAACATTCAGAAAACAACTCTAATTTTGACATTACAAAAAGATAATTAAATATTATTCGTATGTATAGATTGAATTATTTTAATCACAATGACAATGTAGACTAAAGTTATTTAAAAAACCTGTACAAAACACTGTAATCATTACGAACACGCAAACATTTTTTGATATTCAAATTAATTAAGTAGGATAATTTAAACATTTTCTGAAACCTTAATAGTTTACATAAACATAGCTTTTCCAAAAATTTACTCATTATATAAATATAATAAATAAGTTAATTCTAATAATTATATATGTTTATTGCTTTTCGTGTTAATGTTTAACCTGATACAATTAAGCTTCTAAAAACATGTGCCTATGCCAGGATATAAGTGACGCACAGAAATCCTTTTTTAAATTGCTTAATATATTCCCAATAAATACAAACAAAACAAACTGATGAAGATGATACGACATATTCTTTAGAGTCACCAATCGAAGCTCCAAATTTATATTACAAATTCGCTCGCTCACCTTCTAACACTTCGAAGGGCGTGCCAGGCGTATGCAATGCAATGTCCAGCCTCTGCATGTGCAGTCTGACATTCAAGGGGTCTTTTGCAATGGCGTCGTCTATCGCCTTCTTAGCTGCGGCGGCGTCCCTTTTGATGTGGAACAGGAAACGGATATATTTGATGGATAGCGCGGACGATATCGCCTTGTTTTTGGCTGAAGCGATGTAACCTTCGTACAGTTGGCAGCACTTGTCGTAATCACCGCGCCTGCGTTCCAAATTCACACGCCTGGAAAAGTATGAAATATAATTTTAACGAAATTGTTACATTCATACTTTAATTGTGAGACAATCATCATCTTAAATAAAAACATCTCTTTATTTCTGACTATAAAAAAAAAACAAAAAAAAATACAACACTGTCCTTATTATGAGATCAAAGTCTTGTATTAGGGGCGCTTTACAAGCGTAAATCGCACAAAGGCCCAGATCCGAAACAAATATTTTCGGGTTGTACAAATATTTGCTCCATGTGAGAATCGAACCCACGGCCTGCGAATCCACAGCCAATGTCTTACAACTGCGCCAACCGGTCATCAATAACGCAACAATAAACAAAACAAATACATAACAAAATTTGCGGATATCTGTACATACATACATTTAAAAATGTCTGTCATATTTATAACACCAATAGAAGCCAACATTTTTTAGAGTTTTTGTATGTCTGTCTGTGTGTATACGGGCATGAACACTACTGTGTTACTTTGCTTTCGGTGTTCTGTTGGTTTTTGTATGTTTTTATATTGATACACCGCTTCTTAGAAGACAAATAAAATGTTAAGGCATATATATATCGAAAGAATTTCATCATTTAAATTAATTAAATAAAAAAAATGGTTTGTTTTTTTTAAATTGCAAGTAAGACCCAAGACAGTAGCTAGTATAAAAAAAAGTTGTTATTTCACTACCTAAATTATTTTATATTTTATATGTAAATATTTTTTAGCCCATAGAATATTTGTAACTCATTTACTTACAGTCAATCTAGGTAACTTTGACATTCTGGGTAAAATTGTCACTTTTGCTGATCATGATAATATTTTTAACACACAAATTATGATAAACACACAAAATTTAAGGAATAATTCTATTCTTTATTATATATATGTAAACATTCTTTATTAAAAAATGTTAAGTGTCAAACATAATCCATGTCATTTTGAAACAAAAAGCGCAATTAAAGGATAAGTAAGTTTATGTTTCAGCGGAGAATTAATTGAATTTTCATTAAAAAGTTTATTACAATTTTGATAAAATATAAACTTTTTCTCCA
>JAOCPS010296538.1:0-13027 GCA_025505425.1 Graphium colonna | reverse complement strand
CCAACTGCGCAGGAGATATTATAGTGCACAAGTGTACGCGCAAACATGGGTGCACTCTCTGTTCCTTAACTCTCATAACCCGATGGGACGGATAACCGACATGACCGGAGAGAGATCAGGCGCAGGATCGACTTTTTACATGCCTATCCGACGCATGGATCATCTTTCTTTTCAGGCAATCGGGTAATCAGGCCGTATTGCCCTAATTCAACCAAGAAACAACAACACAAAGTCATTGTTCCCTCAGAGCCCATACCATTAGGCTACGGAGACGGTATCCAACATTACCTACTGTACGATTCCACCGTCATTTTCTGCCACGCACGCCACCTTTGTGCAATCAACTATCGCCAGCGGTATTACTGGACCGATACGACTAAGGGACTTTCAAGAAGTGAGCCTATTTCTATCTGAAAGTCCGTAACGCTCTTGTAATTCTTCTGGAGTTGCGAGAGTCTATGGGCGGCGGTAATCACTCACCATCAGGTGAGCCGCTTGCCCATTTGTCTCCATCTCTCAAAATAAATTACCGGAATAAAATCTTTGATCGGGTAAGGCCCTATGACTGTCCAGTAAAAATGATTTATTCAAATGATTTAAATTTTTAACAGCTAAACCAAGTAACACGTGACATTTGTTACTTAACTAAAATATTTTTTATTATTAATTATATATTTTTATGTGTTATGTAACTATTTTTAAAACACGTTTCTCTAATAAGTAAAATAATAATAATTAATATTTTACAACCGGCAACAAGAGGGCCGGTTCATTTCTCGTCCAAAGGCTGAACTCATCGAGGGTATGCAGCCAGCGTTCTTGGCCCATGCCGTGCAAAGTAGGGTTACAACATTATTTCTAAGACATACGCGTATATTCCACATTTGGATTAAACAACTTTACGGATTTTATCGCGGCTTATTTCTAAATTTATCACCAGACGTTTCGAACCCTTTACAGCGTTCATGGTCGCGGTTAGGACTGAGGCGTTTGATGTCCTGATGTCACTTGTCAATCCTATACACCGTCAGTTTGAATATAAAATTAGTGCGTAATTGATTAATATTATGTTAGTTCTATTTATTTGTCTCTTGAATATGTCTATCATATGTTATAAGCAAGACTCTATCCTAGTTACACGACACAAATCAAATATGACAGGTTAAACCATTTTCCTTGTTCCTACACTACGTCAGAATACTACCAATAACTACGCAGTTGGTTCTTATCACCACATTGTAACCCACAATGCACCCATGTGGTCACCGCAATCAATGTTTGTCACGAAGAAAGCCACAAAGAAACCTCTGATGTGTGGTGCATCTAGATGCGCAGTTAGCATATGGTCAATTGAATTAGGTCAGTGACCTTATTGATATTTTTGGATGATATTGAAGGTTATGAAAAGGAAGTTTTATTTTTCCTCTTGATTTTCTGGTGACCGATATGTTTATCTTCTGTGTTTAGATATGTTTCGATTTAAACTAAAAAAAATCTGACAACTCCAATACAGCATTTAAAACACCTGGTTATGGTTTTCGTTTTTCTAACTGACGAATTTTGATCTTTGAGTCAATTATTGTATACTGTAGTTCCTTGTAGTTCTTATTTTGTTCATTAAAATGATTCATTTTAATGAACAAAATAAGAACTACAAGAAGTACTTACGCCATAAAGAGTATATGATATGTTATGTAAGTGTTCTTAATAACCAAAATAAAATTATTTTCTTTTATTCTGGCTATTATGGGAGGTGGTGACGGCTTTTGGAGCATCATCCTAATATATACAGCAAGAATATAATGTTTGCTGTGCTCTACTTCCTGAAAAGATGTGAGTAGGGTTACTCATTAAGACAATACTTTCTTCCCTTATGCTTTTTCTGTTTCCGCATCATATTATAGTATAATAACGCCAGTAAATGGTTTCTGTTTTAAGGTTATTTTCTTTATCAAGAGAACGCTACTTTTTGCTGTATGAGTACCCTTTTTATTTCCCAGTATCTCTGACAATATGTTTACGAACTTCATGATGATCACATTAACCAGACGTGAAAGCGATACAGAGAGACAAACTTAATGCAACCTTCATAATATTAGTAAGATATATAAAAATAGGGAACACTAGGTAAGATATATCGAACGGCAAACCGGTCATGCTATTATATATAGCCTTATAAATAAATGCAACATCTACTTTGAAGTACAAATAAGCAACAAGTCTAGTTTAACAGAAAATTACAAAAACCGACTTCAAACGCCTTAAAAGTGTGCTTTCGAAACATATCTTCTTCGTTATTTTGATTATAAAAACAAATTACTGATCGGATTACTATAAAAAAAAAATTGTAGGATCATTGTAGAAGTGATTTAGTGTAGAACAAGATTTTGTAGGGCCATTGTTAAAGTGTATCTCTACATGATAAAAAAAAAATCAAATCAGTTCATAAGTTGCAGAATATGTGCGAACATTCCTAAATTTTATTGTTATTTTTATTTAAAAGATGAAGAAGAATGACTGAACTGATTTTCCTGAAAATTTTATGAAATTGTTCCGGAAGAATACCCTATAAGATAAAAAAAGAATTTTTCAAATCGGTGCATAATTGGCGGAGATATGAGCGAACGTAAGTAAATATATAATTTAACATTCGAATAGAGAACTTTCCTTCTTTTTTGAAGTTGTTTAAAACATGGAACACTAGGAAAGATATAACGAACAACAAGCTGGTCATGCTAGCTTTAACCATAACTTTATAAGTTAATACAGCCTCTATTTTTAAGTAACATTAAGGAAAAATATTGGCGTTCTTACAAAAAATGTAACAAACTTTTTATTCTTGGTCGTGCAAAGGAAGCTGGTAAAATATAAATTGCACATCGTTGCAATAATATAATATATCTCTTTTAATTAGATGATAACTGATCTTCAAGGAAGTGCATTAAAAATATGTTTTAATAATATTATTAACTGCTGAAGGTTTTTTGCGATATTTCCTTAAATTCTTCGTGATATTTCAGACAAAGAATTTATATTTAATTTGCACGGATAATATGTTATTTGCTGAAATGAAGAACTTATTTATCATAATGCAGCTGACTGTAGGAGTAGTTTTTGATTTAAATTATAATGCATACAGTGGGGCTTCTTTTGACCCGACCTCAAAAAAGGGGTAGATTCTTAGTTGGGATGCGTCTAGGTTTTTTATACATCGTTTCTAAACAGATTTTAAAAGTTTTTTGTATGAAATAATTGTTTTAAAATGGTCCAATATTTTTTTTTTAAAAAAATCGGTGCAGTAGTTTGTTATTATAAATAAAAATAACTTAAGAAACTTTTTATAGAACGGAAGACAAATAACCTGATGGTTCACCTGATGTTAAGCGATCCATTTTCCAACCTGGGATATTGGATAGGACGAGGTGGGGATTAAGGATATGAAAGGGAAAGGAATGGAAAAAGAAAACTGTAGGAATGGCCATCCGGAAACCCCAAAAGTCATGCATACTTTATTTTATGCCGATTTTAAAGAACGGCGGTGGTACTACCCCGGGCGAGCATGGCTGTAAACGTGTAAGATGGCTTTTTAATTTAATATGTCAATTTCTATGAAAAAAATCCTGTTATAACTATCTTTAACAATCGGCCTACGGTATAATGGGATTTTGTGGTAGGCACAAGAAACAAAGAAATAACTTACAAAGAATACATGCGTAATCAAATCGGTTTTAATACAAGGTCGTGTTTCTTATTAACTTACTACAGCATTAAGTACATAAACGATACAAGCAGGAATTTAAACCGTGTACGCATTTATTTAAAGATAAATTTTCATTAATCAGACAAGATTATATCAAATAGTGATGTACTTACATAACATTCGAAAGTATGTTTTTTTGTTTGTTTTTCAAATTGATTGTAGATAAGGAACGGGCAAATGGAGTCATATATCCTACAGGATGGACTCATCCTTCTATTATGGATAAAAAGAGGATGTAATAATCACTAAGATACGTCTGAAGACAGTGCCTACAGTAAAATGGTATCTTGAATAATTTGGCCAGTATACCACGATGTTTCATGAGAACAGAAAATTTAAACAAAAATAAAGCGGCATCAGATGTATCCCGTAAGGAAGAAAAGCCAAAAACTTGTTGTCAAATTTCATTTGACGCCGGAGACGCTGTGTTTAATGGGTACCCTTAGAACCGATAAGGTCTTCTAGTAATTCGTTTAAAGAAACATCACCTCCTGAAATATTTCAATGATAACTTATATTTATTTAAGACATTTATGATAACAATAATATTACAGATAAAAACGAAACCAACTCAGAAGCGAACGTTCGAGAATTCTTTTTAGTTATTTTTGTTGGAAGGATTGAAAAGAAATAAATTTGAAAATCGGTTCATAAGCTACTGAGAAATCCGCTAATACACATACACAAAAACGGTCGAATTGAGAACAACATCCTTTTTTGAATTCAGTTAGAAAAGTAAAAGCCATACTTCGCGGGTTTTCCCGCGTTGGATTCACGGAAGTGAAAGTTGTATTTCGGGTTTTGTATTACCCTGCACATCTATGACACATGTGGAACCCCCGTGGTTCGCGAACTACAATTTGCCAAATCCTTCAAGTCTTCATAGACTGACATTCTGAATATAAAATAAACAAGTTTATTTTCACAGAAAATTACAAAAATCGACTTCAAACGCCTAAAAAGTATGGTTTCGAAAGTGTCATCTCCGTTATTTTGATTTTTAAACACAGCATTTGGCATTTTTATACCAGAAGTTGGTAGAAATAAAAAAATAAGACCAGATCGTGAAAGGCTTAGTGGCCAATCTACTCCAATCAGCCAAATGTGGAGAAGATAATATTGCACACAAGTGTACGTGCAGTCAGAAGCACTCTGATTCTACACTTTCATATGATGGATGGGATCCAATTGCGTGCCGAATTAGCAAGCCGAAGTGGAAGTGGCCATGGCATTGGCCATGTCTCCAGACGTACGGGCGGTCGATGGAGCCGATACGTCTTTGAGTGAAGACCGCGGCTATGCAAACTTAGTGTATGACGTCCCGCAGCACGATGGGCTGACGACTTGAGACAGGGGCGGGTAGCGGATGGATGTGGACTAGTTGGCGCGCCTTGGGGGAGGCTTACGTGGTACTGTAGATAGCAATAGGCTGATCCGATATCCTGATGGAACGGATATCTGACACGACTGGAGGTAGTCAGGTTTAGGACAGACATTTTACATGACCATAAACCTTAATATTATAAATGTAAACGTTAGTATGATTGCCACTGCATCGCACATGGATTTAGATGAAATTTGACATACAAATAGGGTATATAAGCTTGTCATAGCATTGCTGAATACTTTGATGACACAATTGTGTGATCATAGTACTATTGTTACCCCCGTAGGTTTAAGATCAAATCAATGTAAGCAAAAAATTGTAAGCCAACTTCATTTTAAAAGAGAGTAACTGCTGAGTTTCTTACGCAGCAGTTGCTCTTTTAAAATGATGTTGGTTTAAACTGCCGAGTTCTTTGCCAGCTCTTCTAAGTAATTTGCTTTCCGAGCTGGTGGTAGCTTATAATAAATTAATCTTTTTTGTAAAATTTGACGAATTGCTTTTAACAATTCCGAAAGTTAAAAATTATCACGCTGGTGAAACCACGATACGATAAAAAATAAAAACTCAACAAAGTGTATACAAAATCTTACTATAAGTAATAATATCAAAAGAAAGGAAACATTAATAGCTAACGCATTTATTTTCAGGGTTATCCATAAACTTGACATCTGCAGTTCTTGTAGAAAAGTCCGAACATCACATATGAGATCTTGGGTCACGTATGCAAACAAAAGTTATACGTGATTTTATTTAAATACACCACGCAAGGCGTTTTGGAATGCGTAAACAATAAACGATGGTAGATGGGTTGAATTCAAATGGTAAGGGACGTAGGTCTTTGTTACATTACTATCGAATGACAATGATGAAGAAATAATTATATGTTAAGAAATAGTTATATATATTAATAGAATGATAGTAGTCTACAACCATTTGGCTGGAGCATATCTTTAGTTAATATTAGGTAGTAGAGCATAACATTTTTTTACAACTTTTCCGGCACTTCTACAGCCGAGATAAAGGAATATAAAGTCGACATAAAATAAAGTATGCATGAGTTTTGGTGATGCCGGATGGCCATGTCTAGCCTTTTCTTTTCCCACTCCTTTCTTCTCCAATTCCTAAATCCCGACCCCATCCTATTCAATAAACCTGTTTACCAGGTTGGCAAATAATTTACGATTCTACGGATGTTGTGTATGTCCATGGGCGATGACATCGCTCACCAGGTCAGACTGCTTGTTTGTCTTACTTTCTATAAAAAAAGATATTCGATTTCCTCTTGTCTCTATATTTTCACCTCATATCCCATTGACACTGACAAGAATTACAGAGTAGATAGAATTGGTTACTAGGCCAAAGAATTTGGAATATACGATTGAATAGAAAAGAATAGGAAAGAAGATGAGCTATCAGCCATCTCGTAACCTCATAAAGTATATTTTGTTTCACGCGGGCTTTAATCATGATGTGGTGGTAGCTCACTGGTGTGGAGACCTAGTTAGTTCAGAAAAAGTTATATGTAACTTGACTGCAACCCATTTAATTTTATCCTGACCCAGACGTATCTCATGTGTGTACAGATGAGTTCGAGAGACAGAATCCACGGTGGGAGAGGATAAAGATGTTTTGCTGATTCTTAGTTAAAAATACATCCTGATCGCTGGCTCATGGAAATTTAGATTTTAACGGGCTCGATTATCATGATGGAGGCCCTTGTAATACAAACAGATGCTGTGTGATTAACATCTTACACTAAGATCGCCTGATTAGCATTAGTCACGGAATACGGCGCCTCAAAAGTAAGATATTACTCATAAAACTTAAAGTCGTTGATTAATTACTTCCGGTGGGTATTAAAAAGTAGGTCCTGCGCCTCTCTCCGATCTCTTTATGGTCAAATCAATTCTGTCGGGGTATGAGTGTTTAGTAACAGAAATACTTCTATATTAGCAAATTTGCATGTACACTGTAATATATGTCGTGTTAGGAGGGAATTATAATATCTTCTTTTTTTTTTTTTTTTTTTATTAAACATCAAAAATATTTACAGAGCAATATAACTAATCTAACTACAATAATCTAATATCTTCTTCATTTTTATATGTTCAATGAGACTCTTGGTTAGTTTAGATAAATCTCAAAAACAGCTTGACTGATTTATATATTGTTAATGTTCCATTAACTACGATTCATTGGTCATGAAATGTGAAATTTTTATCAACTTTTACTATAACCAAAGTATCATCGACAATTAGAACAATATCACATAACCTCGAGCAAAACAGTAAATCTTTTATATAGTCTAGAAATAGTTATGGGCCCAAGACAGAACCCTGTGGAAAACGCATTTTTAAATTCCTGAAGAGCTTACGTTATTTATAATAACTTCTTAATCCTGTTATTGGATGGGAATGGTCCATCCATTCAGTCAGCCGAAGAGACAAATGGCGGCCAACCTTCAAAGTTGAAGAGGCACCATAGGAAGAAGAAGAAGAATCCTATTACTAGGTAAGGTGCAAAGAGATAACAATCAAGATTAGAAGAAGGGGTTGACTCCCCAAAATATTAAAGTAACTTTTTTAAAGTTTCTAAAAACCGTAACAGTTGGCTACACTTAAAATCAGTTTGATATTTGGCTAGCCACCACAATATAAAATACATGATGGGGAATATTTCTTAGTGAGAAATCTCACTAAGAAATATTCCCCATCATGTATTTTGTATTAAGTACATCAACAAAATCTTATACCAAGCTAGACACATTAATATTCGATCAATTTTATTAATATGATAATCATATCAATAACAGTTTTGTTTTGACTGCTAAAGATGTTTTGGTTCTTCAGCTAAACCAACGGAGTCAAATTTCACTGTCTTATTTGATATCTAGGTCACATATGGTAACGTCATGTCAAATTTCATTGTCCTGAGTAATTTGCTTATACAAACATAGTTTTACATTTTTAGGCCATGTACGTAAATAAAACATGCATAATCCACCAATTCAAAAAAAGGAGCATCATCCAAGTCAAAAGTTCCAAAAGATTAAAAAAATAACTTCATTAGAAAACTTGATAATAAATGAACTGTGTAATTGATACATGCTTTTTCCGCACACACGCACAAAATACCGCACTTTTGACATATTTTTCACTATCCACGTTGCGAATATTTGCAACAACAAATTATTTGATATCTACTGAAATGCATTTTAAATGTTATTATAATTATACGTAATTAATATTTAAACGCAAATTGGGTCTTATAAATTAATATTAAGGTTCATTTTGCAACAGTTTTATTAGGAATACTTTTGATAACTTATCTAGTGTACACTTCACCACTCAAGTTATGCGTTAAGTTGCGAAGCAGTGTGCTCCATCATTGAGCGTACTGTGTTACCAGGTCTACTTTATTTGCTAATAATAATTGCAAATAAAACTAAATATTTAATTTATTAAACATATATAATTATTGTTATCGGAATGTGTTGATAGTAATAATAATTAATCTTGATAAATTATCAAGATAATGTTCAATGGAAACAGATAAAAAACAATTGCGAATGATCTTTGTTTAAAAAATAAGACGTGTAAAAATTAAAAAAAAAAAACTTACGCTGTTAATAACTGACGAATGTGCGAGAATAATCCAGAGAGATGTTATATGAAAAAACAATGATTTCCGAATACACTTGTAGTCAGAAAAACACTACCAAGAATATCTTATACTGTTATTTAAAAAAAAAAATCACTTGTATTCAATACAGAGAACAGTTCTCAACTGAATGGACTGACCATTTTGAACACATTGCCGATGCTAATAAATTGCAAAGGTTCTTATTATACACTGTCAATGAAAACTGCCACTTTAAATCGATAGTGTAGAGTCGATATTCATTTAACAGGGTTTCAATTGGAACCATGTCGAAATAACATTAAGTATTGAGGTCAGTGACGTCTTTTTTCCGTGGTAGTGATAATAACAGAACTGATTTGTGCGAATGAGATGGGTTTATTACGCTGGAAACAAGAAAGAATGAGACGCATTATCTAAGATGGCGCTAGTTGTCATTTAGCTTAAATTTCTGTCAATTGTTAACATTTAATAAACTTTCACATTAGATTGTTTCCTAAGGAAGTATAAACTAATTTTTGGAACGAAGTTCCTTATTGGGCGTTGCGGAGAGGTTGCCCTTGCCGGCAAAAATCCTTCGTGACGTAAGATTTATTGTATAGTCTATGTATGATGGCTATACAGTGTCTAATGTATTGTCTACGGGCGATGACTGTTTATTCATTTATATATTTATTTATTTATAGTTTATTAATTGATTTATTTTTATTATATTATTTATTAATTTTATAATTTATATTTTTATTTGCTTATTATTCAGTTTTTTTTATTATTTTATCTTATTCATGTAAATAACTGTTTCTTTGTATATTATTATTGTAAATAAATAAATATTTTATTTATACCTCGAATAGAACTTGAAATTAATACTTTTCTAATAAGAAACTTCCTTACTATCAGGTGTCCCACGACACCACACGGTTTTTTTTTAGATATTTTTTTTTTAATTTTTACATGAAGTATTCAAATTAACTGCGTTCGTATTGTCAAGCAGCGTGTTTAAGACATTTTGAACAAGTCAAAGTTATTATCAAACTTTTAAAAAAAATAAATTAATAAAATTCTTAGGTTTAAACCAATTTCAAAAAGGAGGAAGGTTGTCAATTTGAATGTTTATATTTTTATGTACGTTCGCGCATATCTCCGGAATTTATGATTTTGAAAACTAATTTCATGCGTATTATAACTAAAGCCGTGGTAGCTCAGTGGCTGGGCGGTCGCCTTTAATTCAGTGTATTCAAGCGAACCTGAGTTCGACTCCCAGTGCTGCCACCAATGAAATTGTTAATTTTTTTATTACAATTTTATGTGCTGATTTACTACGTAATCGGTGGTGAAGAAAAACATCGTGAAGCTTGCATATCTGAGAAATAATAAAAATTATTTCTGGGATATGTGAAGTTTGTCAATCCGCACTTGGGCCGCCTGGTAGACTATGCCACAATACCAATTTGAAAATGATAATGACTCTATTAAAACTTTGAGAGAACAGTTAAAATTAGATATAAGACCTATGCAATTTTTTTCATACTATAAATGAGAACATTAGTTATTTTTAATATGTTTAGATGGTTCTTATTCATTCAAAAGCTGCAATATTATATCGAATGGATTTTGAATAAATCTAAAAAATCACACTATTGAAACCACAGGAAGTAAGTAGTGGGTGTGAAAAAAAATGGTTACATATGGTACTCTATAAGCTAGTATTCAAATATTTTTGTGTATTGAATGGTTTTTTAATTATATTAATATAATTAGGAAAATTGAGGACAAAATTGTTGTAAGGTATGCAAACTCAAAATATGTTTACACATAGGCGCTTGCGCGCTCTTATGAAAGCTCAAGTTTTACATAGAGTTTCGTTCATTATAAGCTACCTCCAGCTCGTAAAACAGTATACTGAGAAGAGCTGGCGAGAAACTCAGCAGTTGCTCTTTTAAATGATGTTGGCTTACAATTTTGTACATATACAATGATTTTTTGTTAAACCTACGCGAGTAACAACAGTGCTATAATAAGCTTTACTTAAAATAGTATTTTCAACTTTACATTTAAATTTCGCAAAAGGTTAGCTTAATATTGTTTGTGGAATTCTATTATAGATGCGTACACCGTGTCCCATGAATGATTCTAATCATTTGAAGGCGAAAGCTTGGTGTAATAAGTTTGTCCTTATTTCTCGTATTTACAACGTGTCTGTTACTATTTTTAACGAAACAATCGATATTTAACTCAAGTTTAGTTATTGACTTAAATATATTTGCATAGGATCGACTTTTGTTGAAATAAGTTCATCGTTTGCCTAGACGCGGTCTCCACTCTAACACGTGTCGGCTCCATCGACCATCGGTACGTCTGGAGACATGGCCAGCCCACTTCCACATCAGCGTGCTAATTTTGCACGCAACGTCAGTGACTTTAATTCTCTGTCGAATGACTTCGTTTCTTATTTTGTCTGCCAGAGAAACTCCGAGCATTGCGCGTTCCATTGAGCGCTGAGCGATCTTAAATTTATGGACAAACCCTACGGTGAGCGTCTACGTTTCAGCTCCGTAGGTCATTACTGATAGGACGCACTGGTTAAATACCTTCGATTTGAGAGATTGTGGTATTGATGATTCGAGAATATGCAGTAGCTTCCCGAAAGCCGCCCAGCCTACGCGTATTCTTCTGTTAGCCTCTATCTCAAAGTTGTGCCGGCCTAGTTGAATAGTTTGGCCAAAGTAGGTGTATTCCTGCACAACCTCGAGTAGAGACCCATTTACGAATACCGGTCTCGGGGACACATGACTATTCGACATAATTTTCGCCTTGTCAAAGTTCATCCAGAGACCTACTCGTCTAGAAGAATCGGTCAGACTGTTAAGCATGACTTCTAGGTCTAACAAAGTTTCTACCATGATGACGATGTCGTCAGCGAATCTCAACTGTGTAATCAATTAGCTATTGATATTGATACCCCGTCCGTTTCAATCTAGCGCCTTGAAGACATCCTCCAATGCATTGGTAAACAGTTTCGGGACATTACATCCCCCTGTCTTACCCCACGATGCAATTGGATTGGTTTTTAGCTCTGACCTTGTACTTAGACGGACATCGTAGTAGTGTCATATAGACGTCTCAATACTTGGATGTATCGACAGTCAATTTGGCATCTTTGCATGGATTGTTGAACGGCCCAGGTCTCGATGGTATCGAAGGCTTTCTCGTAGTCCACATACGCAAGGCATAGAGGCTGATTATACTCCTCGCTCTTTTGAATTATTTGCCTAAGTGTGTGTATGTGGTCTACTGTGCTAAAACCTTTTCGAAACCCAGCCTACGCCACCGGCTGGAAGTCATTGAACCTGTATACATGGCTCAGAAGTGTTATTGGGCGATAGTTTTTCAGCATTGTCTTATCATCATTCTTAAATAACAATACAATAACACTTCTGCTCCATGCCTCCGGTGTAACGCCGTTTTGGAGTACGGAATTAAAGAGCTTCGCTAGTTCAACCAATATAGGTTTGCCTCCTGCTTTCAATAACTCTTTTATTCCGTCCTCTCCCGGAGCTTGGTTGTTCATAAGTTGTCTGGGGGCCAAACTATAATAATAATCATAATAATAATAATAATTTATTCGCATAGAACATGGTACATATGATTGAATCATTAATCGCTAAAGAGAGCTCATATTCGCCGGATGCGGCATGCGAAAACTAAATATAATTCAACAGGGAAAAAACAAAAGAAAAATATGATTTAATAATTCATTTATGTACCTAAATATTCACTAATGTCATATTTTTTACAAGCCAGATTTTAAGATCGCGTTTGAATTTGTGTACATTATAATTTAAAATCTTTAGGAAGTTTGTTATAAATACGTATACTTATTGCATAAGAATCTTTATGATAAAAGGCTGTTTTCGGTATGTGATCCAGAACAAGTCTATCTGTATTTTGTGTGCTTCGAGGAAAGATATCAGTTGCCCTCTCATACATGTGGAGATTTCTTTTTACATGAACGCATGTTCCATAAATATAAAGTCCAGGTAGAGTTATAATCTTTAGGGCTTTGAACAAAGGTTGACACGATTTATGCCATTTAGCCCCACTTGTGAAAAAAATGTGTAAGGGCAATCCTTACACATTTTTTTTGGGCAACAAAGGCTCTTTTCAGATGAGAGCTTGTACCCCATACTAGCAATCCATATCTTAATACAGTCGCTACATAGTCATGGTAGGCAACGGTT
>JAOCPS010296320.1:0-13028 GCA_025505425.1 Graphium colonna | reverse complement strand
TGCTAAAGCATTGTCTGCGGTGTTTTTTTCTGTTTCCATCCGGAGCAAATATTTGCATGACCTAGTTGTTTGTAAAACGTTTTTGTAACACAAGGTCTTATAATAATGGCAGCGTTAAAAAAATATACGGTCATTTTTTTTATCTTTGGCCCAATTTGAACCAGTTGTGCTGTTGTGTTTGGCTTTTGGAGTGTCGTTGCTCATCGTCAATTAACTGGACAGAAATATATTTTTACTATCCATACTAACTACTAGTCCTAATTTAAAAGTTATTTTTGTGCTGGAAAGCCCATTTTTGAGGAAGGCTTTAGGTTATAACATACTGCTATAAACAGGAACGGAGTATGAATGAAAAATGTTGAAACATTTAGGAAAATTAACGCGGGCGTGACCGCTTGGAGAAGTTATGTCACAATATATCTATTCATTAATCTAAGTGTCTCATATGTTGAGAGTCGTGGTAGCTCAGTGTCTGGGCGCTGGCCTTCAATTCTGTTTACTCCAGGCGAACCTGAGTTCGATCTCCGGTGCCGGCACCAATGGAATAGTCAATTCCCTAATTGAAATTTTAAGTGCTGAATTACCACGTGCTCTATGGCGAAGGAAAACATTGTGAGGAAACCTGCATATCTGTGAAATAATATTTCTAAAATATGTGAAGTCCACCAATCCGCACTGGGGCCGTAGACTGTGACAGCAGTGGGATAATGAATAAAAAAAATAGGCTGTTACTTACTAGTTACTTTTACATATATTTGAGTTTTTTTATGGAAAGGAAGACAAACGAGCAGACGCTTCACCTGATGGTAAACGATCCCGTCGCCCATAGATAAACGCAACATCCAAAGAGTTGCGAGTGCGTTGTCAACCTGGGAGATCGGATATAATAGGTTTATTGGATAGTATGAGGTCGGGATTAAGGATTTGGAGAGGATGGGAATAGGACAAGAAAATGGTAGACATGGCCATGCGCCATCGCTAAAAGTCATGCATATTTTATTTTATACCGACTTTATGAAGGGCGGTGGTACTTCCCCGGGCGAGCACGGTCGTAGTGCAGCAAAAGCTGTGAAAAGTTGATATGTTCTACCATCTCTTTCAATTCGGACCAGTTGTTCCTGAGATTATCGCGTTCAACCAAAGAAACAATCAAACCCTTCAGATATATAAAAATAGTATAGATGTAGAAATCTTGAGTAGATATTTAGAGCAAATTAGATCACCTTTGAGGGCGGAAACTCTTGTCAAGGATAGAAATAAGAGATGTCATATACATTCCCATTTAAGAAAATTGTTGGTGACAGTCCTATTTTAGGCGCAATTGGGAAAAAAAATCTTTTTACCTTCATCACTTATAGCCGGCAATTGTTTTACTTTTTCATCAACAATATTCAATTTCACAATTTTGGTAGTATAATTGTACTATATAGGTAAGATATAATATAATTGGTAAATGTATATAATACGTGAGGCGGCAAAGCTTAAGCTTTATACAGAGTGACTAATTTAAGTTATATGTGGGGATACATATATGAAAAGTAAAAAGTATTGTGTTAGAGAAATATAGATTTACCACTGAGTAAACATAATCTAAAATTAAAAATATTATTACGCAATCCATTTTCGCCCTAACGGACACGGAGTGGCCGGAGTGTCGGGGAGGTTGACCTGCGTCGTGCTTAGCTGTGTAGGCACCGCGCTGTAATACACTTCATTCATTTATTGGAAAATGAAAGGAGAGGGCTAACACTATGCTTCTAATTTTATCACAAATATCATGACAATTGATTACATCCGTCACCCTGCATGATGGGAAATAAAGGTCGTTTAATGATTGTAATCACAGAGTATGTAGAATGAGGGCATATTTCGATGCTTACGTACAAAAGCAGAATGTTCTAAATTCAAACTGTGAATATTTTTCATAATTATTGTTTATTAAAAAAAACAAAGACTAATTTATCTATGACGCTAGTAACACAACCAAAATGGGCAAAATCCTATCTTCAATGTTAGTTATATAACGCATTAAGAAAAAAATCAATTACACATAATTAGACAGAAGAAGTATGGTAACGATCAATTTCTAGGGCTGCACCCTTAGAACCTGTGCCCGCCGCACGCGACTGAAACGAATACAAATGGATGTTTCAGATTTAGTCGACCTCAGAACATCGTTACAGCGGGACGTTTATTTTTAAACGGTGCGGTCGCGAAAGTAAATCGGTGACGTATCATTAAATTATAAAATCAAGGTGTCAGCTCAAACTATTCTGTTGATATGAAGAATATTAAATAGTATTTGTCATAAATTATTACGTATTACGCATAAAAGTTTTGCTTAGTTATGGAAGTAGATAGAATTCTGTACATTTTCGGAAGCTTTACGCGTAAGAAGCAAGACAGAAGGAAGTCGTTGGAGCCATCTTCTATCAGCGCTGGTAACAGTCCTCTGCACGCACCAAAGCCCCCGCGACCTGCTAGCCAGGGTCTGTGCATGAGGACACGGATGTCAGGTAGAGAAGAAGGCAGGAAGAGCAGAGTGAAGGACTGGGAATGTGCGTTATGCAAGAAGGAGTTGGTGGAGCCAAGGCTTCTGGGCTGCCTGCACAGCTACTGCACCAGGTGTCTGCAAGGACTGCATCGTGAAGAGTGCGATGTGTGTAACGGATTGGACAATGGTAAGTTATATTTGCTCTAGCCATTTGCACGAATATGACATATTAAAAATAGATATAAGTATAACGCTTAACGATTTTTAATTCAGGCCAATATAAACATCATTAGTACTTACTCGATAAAAAGAGGCAATAGGACTTTTTTTCCATTTTATAACTAAAATGAAAAATTATAAAAAAAGGAGAAGGTTATCAATGCTTGTTTCTATATTTTTAGATATATCTGCTATTTATGAACCGATTTAAAAAACCTGTTTCGATAATAGTCCCGCAAAATTTTCAGAGAAATCGGTACTGTACTTTGTTTTTAAAATCAAAATAACAAAATAAACATATTCTCGAACACTTTTAAGGTGTTTGAAATCGGTTATGGGTAATTTTCTGTGAAAATAATATTATTTATTCTATTAACTAAATCTTTAAATCCATGAAATGCCATTTGTAAGAACAGTTTGCATAAAATTAACAATTAAACTTTGAGAACCTAAACATGCATACCATTAAGATATGCCTAATAATGGTAGAACGCTTAGACGAAGAATAGAGAAACGACGAGTAGGAAAAACTTATTAAATATTTTAAAAGTATTTTTTTATTGATTTCATTTTACAACCATCTTATTTTATAGACAGAGCCGCTGACCACATGAGCAGGAAAACAATGAAAAACCACTTAGCAGTTAAAGTCGTTTAAATTCAACCACTGGCCATAAATAAAATCTTACCATAGATTTTCGTTCATAACAAACCGTAGAAGAATGCTTCCATTCGGAGATCATTTATAATCGGCATCCAATGGACGTTCATAAAAAAGTTAATAATGTTGCCTCTGTCTGCAGAGCATCTGTCTGGTACATAAAATGGATATACTACCCTTTAATGGGCCGATACGTTGTCGTAAAACGTTTAAGAAAATAAAGAAGGTCGGTCGCAGTCACTTGAATTTGGAATGACATAAAGGCGGGAAACGGGAAATCGGTGTCATGGCGGCGGTGGAACAGACAATAAAGGGATGTTAATATTACGCATGTTGTAAATCATTTCAGTTCATCAAACACCTATACAGTGAAACAAAACTTGGTTGGTTTGATTAGTTTTTGTACCAAATGTCTACGATTATATCAGATTTTTTGTATCTAAAAGACTTTTTTTAACTTTCAAGATTACTTAATATAATTACAAGGTGGTTTTAATTTTTTTTCATGAAAATCGGTTTTAAGTAGTTGCTTTTAGCTCCTATTTTAAATGAAAATAATATTTTTTTTTCTTCACTAACGTTCACATCTAAGGCGTTTGAAATCGGTTTCGCTGTTTTCTATGATAATAATTAGCTTATTTATTTTTTAAATAAGCACTTAAAACTTAATCTAAAATCCTTTAAAGTTTTTTAATCTATTTTATTCGTTAATAATAATAAAATAAAAAAGCTTCTTGATTTTATTTCAAGTAACAATAAATCTCAAAAAATAAGTTACCGACTAAAAAGCGACACCTCTTTTTAGGGTTCTGTAGTCCACTAGGAACTAATAGTTTCGTCATGTCTGTCCATCTGTCCGTTCGGGCTCGTACTCCACCGTTTCTGCACCGATTTTCACGAAAATTGTTAAAGAGCTGTATATTGAAGATCCAATATAAAATAATGTAAAATATTTTTTTCTCATCCCGTACAACGAAGTGATTTAAAAAAACTATTACGACTTACCCCATCATGTGGGGTATCGTTGCAAAGGTCACTTGAAATGCAACAAAAACTGTAAAACTATGTGAATCGAACCTCCTATCTCGAGATATCTTAACACAAAGAAAAAATTAGAGCGTCCCACCCCCTAACTTTTAAAATATTATTACAATAATTTTGAAAAAAATGTGCTTTATATCTCTAAGTAAGTACTTTCAGCTAAAACGTAGTTATTTTTATACAACTCGACAAATTTATGTACTTACAGTCGTCCTAACATTATGTATGGAATCAACCGCAAAATTAAATTTGTCGATATTTATTTTGCCAAGCGTTCACTCGACGGACCATTGGATGGCTACAGAACCCTTTCATGTGCGCCTGACTCGCTCTTGGCCGGTTTTTTCACCTATGAATGCTGTGGCCTTCTGTTTTCTGTCCATCGTGTAAACAGACCTACCAAGCAGTTTGTGTTCAAATACTAAACTTTTACTAGTAGACGGTTTAAATAATACAAAAACTTTTGAAGTGTCGGACATTGATGTAAATACATTTACAAAAAAGCAAAGTATATCTTTGTGTAAATTTAATTGAGCTTCGTACGTGGTTTCTTATTGCGTAAATTACATTAGTGTCAATTTACGCAATATTGAATAGTTTACACAAGTTCGTGCATGAAGTTTGTTATATTTTAACAGTTTTGCTCATTGAGTAAACTTTGGTGTTTTTATTTCAAATTTTAAATTCTACTTAAATTTAGATTATGAAAGGACGAATTTTTTTATATTTTGATTTGTGATTAACAAAGTCAAGTCATGCTTTAAACCTTTCTAAATCTATTTCTGTGTTTAACACAACTAGTGTATCTTAACTTTTAAAAAACAAATGGCATGTAAAATGCTCATTTTGAATTTTTTTTATGAACAGGAACACAAACGAGCAGACGGTTTACCTGAGGGTACGCGATCCCGTCGCTCATAGACAAACGAAACATCCGGAGAGTTGCGAGTGCGTTCTCAACCTGGGAGATCGGATATAATAGGTTTATTGGATAGGGTGGGGTCGGGATTAAGGATTTGGAGAGAATAAGAATAGGAAAAGAAAAGGGTAGGCATGGCCGCCCGGCAACTCAAAAAAAAAAGAATTACTGTTTTTTTTACTGGAAACGCATTAGTAGTGTCATCTCTGTCACTTTAAAGTATTGCCGCGTTAAATTTATAAGAGAAAAAGTGGACAGTCTGGATAAAGAAGATAAACTTAGAAAGAAAATAGGAGATAGAAGACATACCTTGCTTGCCTCCATCTCTATAAAATAATTCTCGCATTAGTAACTGTTCACCACCGTAGCATTAAATTGTGATTCCAGATATTCCCAGTTATTTTGATCCCAGATCTAAACAAACAGTTTTCGTGGGACCAAAACTAAAATTAAACCCGTTCTTTCTTTATAAATTTGCTTTACACACAATTCTTATTCGTAGCACGACTGAAGTGAATGTAATAGTAGCTTATAAAGCACTATAAATCAATAAAACATACGCAACTATACTCAGTTTACTTTTCAAGAGCGTCCTGTCAATTATGATGGATAACTTCTTTCGTATCGCGCAAGATTGGCTAGATGGTCCATTAAAACTTGATTTATTACGGTTTTTATCAATCTTAGAGCTGAATGGAATGTCTTATTGTTGTCCTAAGCGACATCGACAGATGCCTTGTAGGATAGCGACGAACAATAAGGCACTGATGTACATTAGGACGGCTGGTAACGCGGTTCGCGGCTTCCCCGGTGGCGGGTCTATATATAGAAACGCATTAGCCATGTTCCGGCGTCAATACTCATCCGAGGTGTACCCATTGGAATCACGTGCTCCCGATACCCATTTTAACCGACTTCAAAAAAGGAGGATGGTCCTCAATTCAAATGTTTATATGTACGTTCGCGCATATCTCCGCCATTTATGGACCGATTTTAAAAATTATTTTTTCATCTTATAGAGTATTCTTCCGGAATGGTCTCACAAAATCAAGAAAATCGGTTTAGTAGTTTTTCTTTTAAATCAAAATTACAAGATTGATTTTATGTATTCTTGCGCATACCTCCGTCATTATGAACCAATTTCAAAAGTTGCTTTTTTTATATGATAGAGCATTTTTCGTACACAGTCCCATAAAATTTTCAAAGAGATATCGGTTTTAGTTTATTTTTTAAATAAAAATAACAAAATTTAGGAATGTTCGCATATGTTTCGAAAGAACCCTTTTAAGGCGTTTGAAGTCGGTTTTTGTAATTTTATGTGAAAATAAACTTGTTCTGTACCATAATACGAAACGAGTAGTATTTTTATGCCTTAGCAGGACAACATCCAGGAACAAAAATACAGATCTGTATTTTCGTTCCTGTATGTTGCAATGTGCCTGTAAAATGTCAATTGTGACGGCAAAAGATTCACTATACACGAATATTTTTACAGAAAATTACAAAAAAGGAACATGAACGCCTTAGAAGTGTCGTGACATATTTTTTCCTTTATTTTGTGTTGAAAACTAATCCAGTAGTATATCCTTTTAGATATAAAAAAATAATGACGCAGTTATGCCCAACTAACATAAAAATATAGAAATATCCGAATTGAGAAGCGCTTCCTTTTTGGGAGTCGGTTAAAATTGGTGGAACTAATTTTGCTCTAGTAAGTCTCTATTAAACATTTGGGATCAATAAAGCTTAGACAACAGCTCTAGCATGAAAACGGATTGCACTGCGGGAGTGCCGGCAGAAGCGAAAACTTAACCATAAAAAAATTTAAATATATATACTAAAATATAATTATAAAATACAATACTCATTTATTACGCTATCGTAAACATACATGACAATTTTTATTACATTAAAAATTTTACACTTCAGGACTCCGTCTTAAGAATTTTCCACGTGTCTGACGCGAGATTAAATTTATTTCCCATCTCAAAAAGTGATCGACGCCGCCAAAGAAGTTTTTACTTAAAAAGAAAAATATGTGTCATGTAGACATGCACCTAAATTGGCCGTTCAACACACAATACGCTGTTGCACACAATCTGGACTTATGACAAGTTGAAGCAAGTTTACTTGTGTTAACCCTAGTGTTTACACGGTCGATCTCGAGACTCATTGCTGCCAGTTCTCTAAACCAGGGTAGGGTTCTTTGGGAGCTCGTAAGCCGATCTACCCTTCCTCCGCAGCTCAGCGGTCGTCTATGATGGTTAATGCGGTGATCCGGTGTCGTAGAGTAGTCCTCGTATGCCGTTTAGTTTCCGCTTGAAATTTGTTAAGCTATGAGCATGCCTTTACTGTTGAGCTTGAGATGGGCGGTGTCTCAACAGACTATTTGTTTTCACTGAGTAACGATTTTAGGGTTCCACGTTAACATAAAATAACTTGCGTATCTAAGACGGGATACAATTTATCATGGGGAACCTGTTATAAATTTACGTATTTGCTTGTAGTGTACTAAATAATAATAAATCTCTTAAAAGATTCGTTGTTTGGTTGAAATTTTACAATAAAATACTTATAATCTGCCATTAGAAGCTCGGCACGCTCATACATACCTCATATGTATATTTTACTACTTTAAGGTAAAAACAACTTGACTATCAGAAAACTAAAATGGATGTGTACTGGTCATATGATGAGAGAAAAAAATGGAAATTTGGACAACCAAATTAACAAATTAGTACCTAACCAAGAAATGAACATAGAAAAAAGTTAGACAGTATAAAAGATGGCAGGATGATATAACGGAAGTAGCTGCGCGGATATGGAGAAGGTTGGCAAGGGAGAGGAAGGAATGGGAGTCGCTAGAGGAGACCTATGTCGAAAGACAAGCTATGTGCAAAGATGCAAAAAGAGACACAGTGGATGTGTTTTATATTAAGCATGCAAACAAGCAGCAAATAAATGTAAGTAACAAAACTAGCATTGAAAGAATGGCTTTGAGAAAATTGGGACCTTCGTGCACATGTACTTGAGCTCATCCATGTGTAAGGTATAATCCGTGTAGGCCGGGGCTGGTCTTGCGGGGCTTCCGGCAATGTCACTCTCGACAGTTGCTGATGTCAGCATGACATAATCCCGTACTCAGCGGCAACCTAATAGGATTTGGTCGCTAATGACGTGATGCGTATCATTTACATTTCCAATAAAAACACGTGACACTTATACTCGTAATTGCCAACGTGATGTCTAAGGAAATTGAAGATACACAATTTTTTTTTCACGGAGGATTACAAAAACCGACATCGAACGCCTTAAGAGTGTACTTTCGAATCACATCTCTAATGATTTCAAAAGCAAACCATTAATTTGTTTTTTTTATAAAATTTTGAAGGAACATTTTGAATTATGTATCTAACAATTAAAAAAAAATTCTTTTTTCATAATTTACCAAGATATGTGCGAACATTCCTAAATTTTGTTATTTTTATTTAAAATACTAACTAATGAACTGATTTTTTAAAATTTAAGGGATTATCTACAAAGAATACTTTATGATCGGAAAAAGAATTTTGGAAATTGGTTCATAAATGACGGAGATACGCGCAAAAATACGTAAAGTTTTTTTTTTATTTTGATTTAAAAAAAAAACTAATGGGCCGATTTTCCTAAAAGTTATACATTATATAGAACTATTTCGGAAGAATACTCTATAAGATAAAATAAGCATTTTTAAAATCGGTTCATAAATAGCGGAGATATACGCAACATACATAAAAAAAAAACAAAAATTCGAATCGAAAACCACACCCCTTTTTAAACTCGGTTAAAAAAATTCCAATTACTGTGGGAGTCATCTGGCCCAGATTAACTCAAGATAGAGTAAAATGGCAAAGCAAAAAGAGCCTATTTCCAGCAGTGTGTTCAAAATGGCTGTTAATGATCATGTTTTAAATAAAGGAAGCTACCTGAAACCACAGAGCCGGCATCTATATGGACAAAGAATAAGCCTCGCCATCCAACGAGGCAATACCATTAGCTTGCTCGGTACTCTGCCAGATGTGTAAGACCTATTTCCTTGGATCCTAAACGGCTGGACCGATTTTGATAAATTTTTTTGTGTTTTCAAAGGGATTCTAGAATGGTTTACATTCACAATTTGGTGAAAACAAATTAAGGTTAAATTTTCGAGTTGAAGACGTGTACAGCACGTCTGTCGACTCCGCTAGTATGTATGTATTTATTGTTACTTAACTTGTTGAATAAAATGTTATTAAGGTTTCTGACTTTTTTGTTACCAAATATTAGGAGTAGTTAATGTATAATTATTTCAATTAAACAAGCTATAGTTTAGGTAAAACCTTAAAGATAACAGAGCTTATAATAAAAATGATCGGCATTAGTTCTAGATATTCCGGCCATAAGAAGCTTAGCTACAATTTACTAATTCGGATCTAGGCATTTAGAACCATGTGGATTAACAACCGAATATAAAAATAGATCTTGATTTCCAGATCGGAATATGACCTAGATAAATGTACCGTAATTCTGATTGTATTAACATCACGTATATGTACATACCAATACAATATCCTGGTTTTAGTAACTATTTCCACTCCATCTGCTTGTAGCTTTCAAGTAAATTCCATTTTTCGGAGCAATTTCTGAAAAAAACATCATCGGAATTATTAGATAATTTTTGTGTATATTTTTTTACATTTGATTCAATAAATAAAATAAAAAGATCAAATACTCTTACAACACAACACGTGAGCTCATATATATATATATATAGCCTTAAACATACAAATATCTGTTAAGATAGTAATCTGATTTCAATAACGTAAAAGAAATTGTTCATGATGAATTGAAAATTAATTGATTGTCTTCCTAACTATATATATTTTAGACAACGTTCATTTTAATTAAATATTTTCTTTATTTGCTTCCAATCGGATAATCTCATAAAAGAAACTTTTGGTTGCAAAAGTGGTATATTAAAATAAATTATGCCTATTTGCAGTTATGCATATTCATAATAGAACTTCAACTTATTTCGTCACGAATTGATAATTAAACTTGTTTACAACGCAGCGTGAATGAAGTAAGGAACGACTAAATCAAACCAATGATCTCGAGTGAAACAAAACAAACAGAATATTACCAGTGTTTGTATTTTAAAACTATCGGAGCTCCATTACGGATATTTTTAGAAACGGAAGCCGTGAGTGTCGCTTACTCATTATATCCGATGCAAAACGTTCCACCAAAATAAACCGACCTCGGGGTGATGATTCACGCCTGCATCGGTTGCCAGGGTAACTGTGTTTCTAGGTCCTCAGATGTCATCACGTCCCTATCAGTTGGTTGACGAATAATTATTTTGGTTAAATAAGGTTTTGTTGTTACTCAATAACACAAAAACTTTAAACGGATTAGGATGTACGTTATTCCAAACAATAAAAGCCCTCCTGACCGAATTTCGGCCACAGCTACCAATTTACTCATAGATCAAATAACTGCGCAGGAAATGTTATAGTGCGCTAGTGTACGTGCAAACACAGATGCACTCTCTGTTTCGTTACCCTCATAGCCGCATATCAAACACGACTGGTGAGAGCAGGCACAGGACCAACATTTACAAGCCTGGTCTGCTTTCGGTCTTTATCCCAAACTCTTGTTTGTAAAGCGAGCAAAGATTCAGAGGAGTAGGGAATGGGAAAAGTATAGGGTAGGATTCCTACCGTAGGAATGGCCCTCCGGCCATCCAGCAATCGAAAAAGTCATGCATACTTTATTTTATGCTGACTTTGTGAATGGCGGTGGTGCATCGGGCAAGCTCGGCTGTAGAAGTACAGCAAGAGCTATATGAAAAATGTTATGCTTCTATTCAAATCTTAAAACTAAAGATTTTTATTAGAACCAAAACACCTTATTATACATAAATATCTTATCTTTGCTCTGATGCCAAAAGATTTTCTCAGAGATTTTCTCTCTCTCTCTCTGTCGGTCCTTTATGCCCGGGGATCATGACCAGCGTGTGTAGGGTCGCATCTGGTGCGGATAATCTGTCGCCACTAGCTTCTCTCCAGGACCTCTCTCACAGCGGTGTAAAATTTTGTGGACCTTGTTGGTCTATCTTATTTCATCAGTGTTACTGGTCACAATAAATTTGTCTTAGCTCTCATTCCCTCTGCGCATTGTGTGCCCGAAGTACTATAGAATGTGTTGTAGGCATATATTGGAGAGGCGTGTTTCTATACGAAGCTGTATCAGAATCGATACATTGGTGCGTTTCGCAGTCCAGGATTTTCTTAACATACGCCTCCAGCACATACTTTGTCCCTCTCGAGCTAGGATTATCCACGACTCTACTCAATACAGGAAGATACTATAGAATAAGAATACCTGAGCACGTATCAGTCCGATCTTGGTTTTCATACCTATTCCTCATTTCTTCCAGATGTTGTTTAAACGGGTTATAGCATCTTTAGCCATACCGATTCGCCTTCTTACGGGTATCTCAAGGGGACATTTGACTTTGTTGTCAATTTGGGAGCCTTGGTAAGCGGTCATTGACAATAACGCCAGGAGTTTTACACGTGATTATTGATAACTTTCTAACTCGATCCACTATCATTACTGTAGTCTTTGCTCTGTTCACGACAAGACTAATGTAACTACTTTCTGTTCAGAGTCTTTCAAGCAATTCCCTCATTTCTCCTATTGATGTTGCCAGGAGGATGGTGTTTTACCGTATGAAGGTTATGTTGTGTTGTTTAATGTATTTAGTGTAACTCTATAGTTAGAGGGTTCAAAAAGTACAGTAGAATTAGAGACGTGTTCTTATCAAGACTTTTACTGAGCGACTAATACTCTGGTTGTGGTTGGTTCGACGTAACCGTCCTCAACTTAATGACTTCTCGGACATAAACATTAGGATAAAAGAATGGTGTGGACATGTTTTTACAACAGTAGTGTGGATACGCTGGTGTCATAGGCATATCGGAGGTTTGATCAAATTTTTCCGCCTATGGGTTTGTATTTTGTTCTCCATATATGTTAAAGAATGCAGGGGATAAGATGAACCCTGTATCACTCCTCTTTTAGTTTGGAAAATGTTTTAGAATTCAGAGCCCATCTTGACGAAGGAATGATTTTCATTATACAGACTCTGTATAAGAGCGACGATGTGTTCTGGAACTCCCACATCGAGTAGCACGTTTCGCAATCTCCTTTCAATAAGATATTACTTATATTTATATCATTAAACAAATAAAAATGAAGTCCTCTTGACCGAATTACGGCCACACAATCTACTCCGAGATCAACCAACTGCGCGGACATATGACAGAGCACAAGTGTACGCGCAAACACAGGTGCACTCTCTGTTCCTTTACTCTCATAGCCCCATGTGACGAATATCAGATACGACTGGAGAGAGATCAGGCGCAAGACCGACTTTTTATAAGCCCATCCGATGCATGGATCGTCTTTATTTTCACTAAATCAACGATTTTTGTAAATGAGTTTTGGTGAACATAAAAAATGAAGAAATTAAGTTTAGAACAAGTGCTTTTGTCGATGCGTAATATCTTATTATTGCCAATTATTGAGCAACCGTTATGCATATTATCCAAGATTACCTCGATATTTAGTGTGCTCTTTGGTGCCAGAATTACGCACTCTGGATGATC
>JAOCPS010296211.1:0-13028 GCA_025505425.1 Graphium colonna | reverse complement strand
CCGATGGGCGGTGGGGTCGTCAAGTCCCGACGCCGTTTTATTATTATTATTATTATAACGCTACTAAAGATAATGAATTTATTATATTTAAAATAAAATGCACAGTAAGAAAATAATTTATTGTTTTAAAAGCTTTTATTGGACTTTCTTTTTTGTATTTCCTTTTCTTTTTTTGTAAAAAAAAAACAGCTTTGTCGGAATCGCGCACCGAGGGCGCCAGTCCAAAATTCCATCTCTAGGAAAATATATAATATTTAAATGTATAGCAAATACATTATATCCGAATGCCTAAGTTTTAGAATAAATCTTTTGTCGAAGCATTCAAGTAAAATAAAAGCAAACTTTACACTTAGTCAGAGTTTGTGTAAGTAGGAAAAATAAGGAAAAAATGCACTTAATAAACGTCAAGTATTTTAAGGAAGCTATTGCCGTTTTAGAAAGCACGGAAGAAAATACTGCTAACCTTGAAAACACAAAAATAATAAATGTCTGGGAATCGGATGAAGACAGTGAAGATCATACTGTGTGTGATAGTGAATTAAAGGAAACACTTTCAGAGGAGAGTTTAAAACGCATAGAGATGTTGAAACTCATTCAAGCACACGAAAGATCCCGGTAGGTTTTGTTGAAAAACTTTTGCGATTAAATATTTTAATTAATAAATATTAATTTTAAATTTTTAGACAAGTTGTACGATGGGCAACACAGAGGAAGTTTGAAAGAACCATGTGGGAGAAAGAATTAAGTGGCACGTTAAAACCTCAAGCCAAATTTGAAATTAGGGACAGAGCTGCGAAACTTATACAAAATGTCTTAAGGTAAAAACTGAATATTTTATTGTTATAAGAGAAATATGCACTTTGTAAAAATATACCAATGTCAATTACCTATTGACCTACTTTATTAATTGACCACTATTAATATTGACACTTTTTTAGGGTTCCGTAGTCCACTAGGAACTCTTATAATTACGTCATGTCTGTCCGCCTGTCCGTTCGGGTTCGCACTTCGCTGTTTCTGCACCGATTGTCATGAAAATTGGTGACGAGATGTATTTTGAAGATCCAAAAGTCGGCTTTTAAAATTATATAAAATTCTTCCTTTCCCTCCCATACAACGTTGGCAAAAGTTCTTTGAAAAAAACTTAACCCTACGTCGGGTATCGTTGGAAAAGTTTCTTAAAATACGACAAAAACTGCCTTGAAACCATGTGGCTCAAACCCCCCAGTCTCGAGATATCTTAATACGAATTTAAAAGTAGAGCCCCCCCCCCCTTACTTTGATATATTATTATTACAATAATTCTGAAAAAATGTGCTATATGTATAAGTAAGCACTTTTGTTAAAACTGTAGCCAACTCATACAAAGGTATTTTTATACAACTCAACAAACTTATGCACTTACAGTCGTCCTAACAAAATGTATTGAGTCAACCGCAAAATGAAATTTGTCCGTATTGATTTTACCCAGTGATCAGAGAGACCATCAGATGGCCACGGAACCCTTTCATGTGCGTGCCTGAAACGCTTTTAGCCGGTTTTGTTGTTTAATAAAATTGATTGATGATTCCTTGTTTAAATCTACAAAAACACGCAATCATAAATATCAATTAGAACTTTCATTATAATTAAAACAAACAAATTTTAAACTAGAACAGAAATAATTTTAAATAATTAGGAATACTTTTCCCGTAGGACATATTTTCGCATAAAAAGACAGCGAAGCGATCAATGTAAAATCGATAAAATGCTCGGCATAAGTCTTTGTGACGAATTTGTTGCCACAGAGCAAATAAAAGAAGAACAGGTAATTTTTTTTAAACTGAACTAAATCTAGAGGACGTATATCTTTAATCTGGTTCACTTTACATCTAGATAATGCAACAACAACTCGACAAACTGAAACATTATACTGAAGACTGTAAAATGAATTATGAACAAATAAAAGAAGAATACATGACAAAAGTAAAAGATGATCTGAGGGAGGAATCTAGAGATGTAATTAGGGGCTGGTTCCGAAAATGGTATTTAATTTATTTAGTAAAGTAATACAGTGCAACTTTCTATGATTAAAGTATTCCAAAGGCTGCTGTCGGGCAAAGGCGTCCTCTAGACAAGGTTATTGGTCATAATCCTCGACAGAGCCCAAGTGCGGATTGGTGTACTTCACATAACTATTTCTTACATATGCAGTTTTCCTTTTATATGCATCAGGGATTAAAAAATTAACAATTTCATTTGTGCTGGCACCGGGTGTAAACTCAGGATCGCCTCAATGACACAGAAATAAAGACGAGCGTCTCAATATTCATCAGCATTTTACCCACAACACCATACAAACAGTTCTTGATCAACATAGAGATTCATTGATTATAATATTCAGTGTTCGTTCAAAGCTCTTTTATGAGATATTATTCGTTAAATATTTTTTCTACAGCTGCCACATGTTGAACACTTTTTATATACAAAACATAAAAATGCGCAGGAAGGAGCCAATGAAATATACTTCGCTGTTGCGAGGGCACCTCAGAGCAACAACACGAATGTTTAAACTTTGTTGGATTTTATATGTGCTGCTAGACAAATAAAGTGTCACACTAATGGTCTTATACATGATATCTATCAGAGGTTATTTGTGCCATCTTCAATGCTCATTTACCCACATTTGAATCTAAAAACTCTTATCTTGATCTCATTTGATTCGATATATCATAATAAACGCATATGGTACCAAAATAATATATACGTAATATATATTACAGTTTAGCAACACTGTTGAGTTTCATCTATGCGATCTTCAAGGCGGCAAGTGGCGAGAAACTCGTGTCGGAGGCCAAGACTCACTTAGGGTCTGTTCAGCCACAGTAGTAGCAGAAGCAGTATACATATTACTACTATGAAATTTAAAACTAACTTTAAGGAAAATAAAAATCTTGACTGACTTCAATTTTTTCGAAGTTTGAAGTTTCTTCGTGAGACCACCTACTTTTGAATCCACCTACGTAGGTCAATCTCCATCACCGTCTACCAAATATAGGAATTGATTATACATTAAAATAAATTTATAGGTTTGACGAGGTTAAATTTTTTTACAACATACCAAATGAAGATCAAGGCGGTTCTACGTTAATAATTAAAGATGAAGTGCCCACTCCCTCAGAATGGCAAGAACAGTATGAAGCTTATTTAGAAGAAAAGAAAGCTAATAAGAATAAAACTAGTCTTCAGGTTTCTGCTTCCATTTTAAATAGCTTTTTTTATTATTTAATCTCTTTACTTTAAATTAAAATGACAATGGTGTTAATGCCACTAGGCCCTCAATCCCAGTCGACTTTTTTCTTACTTCTAGTTCCACTTGACTCTACTAATATATTAGCATTTTTTTAAAAGCTATCTATAATAAGGAAGTACAATTTGATGTCCGGTTGGCGCAGTTGCTAAGCCTTTGGCTTCAGCGTCGTGAATCGTGGGTTCGATTCCACACGGAACTATTATTTGACTGACTGGTAATTGTCTCAGATATGTGTGTTAGAACATGTGGAGTTTACTTTTGTAAAATGCCCTTGTAATATATATAATAGGTTTATTGGATGGGGTCGGGATTAAGGATTTGGAGGGGAAAGGAGTGGGAAAAGAAAAGGTCAACCGGCATCTCCAAAATATATTCTATCTAATTGATTTACTTCATTCTTTTTAAAATAAAAGATGTTTATGCACAGATCTGTCGTGAAGCATTGGAAATCACCAACATTTTTCCCCAATTCAAGGTTGTAGGAAATGCGATTTTCTCATACAAATTTCTTATGTTTCCATAGCTTTCCTTCTCTGTATGACCGCTCTAATTGAGATAGGTGCTTCGTTGTAGTCTGTGGAAACTCGCTGGACAGAGCTCTTTCATTGGAAATATATTCCGCTTAAATTGGTTTAGTTGCAGGGAAGTTATGTGCAAACCTTGGTGTGGAGCAGCAAGGATCAATTCGTTTGTTTTAAACATTTTTCTTTATGGTGATTTAAGAATAACATTCTTTGTATGATTTATTCAGTTGAAAGTTTATTTCAGTAAAAGTATGAAGACACCTTAGATATTCACACTTGTACATATGTTTACTGAGGTAAGAATAAGTAAAAATAAGGTGCAGAACTAGAGCTACTATTTATATTTTAAGTGATAGAACGTCATATTTTTAGTTTGTTGCATCTCGACCAGGGAGTCACATGCAAACATTACACCGTTAGTAAGGGAATTTACTGATTGCATGACGTATGATGTCCAAGGCGGGCGAAAGCCCATATTTATCTTCTTCCTAGCCCAACTAACTTATGTTTAAAATTATACAACAAAAATGCGATACAGACAAAACAAAAGATACAAAAAAGGCTAAAACCTTTGAAATTGCCATTGAAGTAAAGTTTTATAGTTAATTTCATAAACATTATATTTAAAACAAAATAAAGCTATTAAATATATTATAATTAAAGAGGAGAGAAAGAAGGACAATAAACTTCCGTTTCAGTTTCTTTTATTTTTTTTTATCGAAAGGAAGACAAACGATCAGACGGTTCACCTGATGGTAAGCGACCCTGTCGCCCATAGACAAATGCAACATCCGGAGAGTTGCAAGTGCGTTTTCAACCTGGGAGATCGGATATAAGGATTGGAAGGTTTAAGGATTTAGAGAGGATAAGAATAGGAAAAGAAAAGGGTAGACATGGCCATCCGGCACCCCTATAAAGTCATGCATATTTTTTTCATTTATTAAGACTTTTCAAAGGGCTCACTTCCCCGGATAAGCACGGCCGTAGAAGTGCAGCAAAAGCTGTGAAAAGTTGTTATGCTCTACCACCTCTAATTCTTTTCTTCTTTTGATTTAGAAAAAATATGAAAAACAAGAAGCGAAACGAGAAGAAATGAAGGCAAAGAGAGAAGAAAAAATGAAATTGAAACTAGAAGAGGCATTAATGAAAAAAATAATGAAAAATCCCAAAATGCATCCAGGTTTTAACTATCCAGCATCAAAGAAAACAAACCATATATTAGAGGTTAGATGTTTTCTTTTAATTTTACTTTATATGGTGAAAATTAATTATACATGTATACGGCTGCCCTTTTATGCTTTTCTTGATACTTAAGGTTATCGCAAATTATCAAGAACACTGGAAAGATATCGATACATGGAAGATTGAAGGATACAAAGAGGGATTCGTAAAAGATGTAAATAAAAGCAACGCATGTATGAATGCTAAGATGGAGGTAATGGTTTCCGTGGATAAGAATATGAGGTAGCGGTTTTATAACCATTTGCAAAACTAAATATTAAGTGATTAAGTACAACCATACTAAATGCAACTGTTTTTAAGTGTTATGGTGCATTTAGACCAAACGACCGAATGCTCTATCAAATTCTTTTAGTTTAAACGGATGCAGAGCATTCTGTCTGTCACTGTCTGGGTTCGCCAGGATTCTATGGAATATTCTAAGAATGCTCGCTCGCCTAATGCAGGCACAAACAGTCCCATAGAGCGTTCTTATGTGTTTCCGAATTGCTCGTTCCCCGGAGCAGTCTCTTCAAAGCGTTCGAGTGTTCAAGCGATATGGAGTGGTCTCAAAATAAATGTGCGTAATATGCTCCTATCATTCCGAAATCATAAATGTGTATGGGATTTAAATTCTGAAAATTATCAAGATGCTACTCGATAATAAGATGCTTGGTATGAAATAGCATATATTGATATTTTCCTTCTTTTCTTTTTGAGTGTTTGAAATAATATAAATCAATGCAGCATTGTAAAGTATAATATCTCTGTCAGAATCTGACATAACGACCACATAATTAATATGAATGGGCAATGAGCCATATTGGTGATAATGATTATCAATATGAATGCTCTTGTTCTAGCTCTAGCTCTATGTCCGTTTGGTTTAAACATGCCTTGAATGCTAGAACAGGTTTTCGTTTCGTAAGATCAAGAAAGAATGCTCTTGTTCTAGATCTTTGTTCATTTGGTATAAATGCACCCTAAAATACGTTTAATCAAAGCAATATTTTCGTAGGGAAGAACTAAAAATTTTAAAAAAGGCTCTGCAAACGGACTATAAGAATAACAACGAAAAGATGCCGGAGATGGTGAAAAATAAAATCAAACGTCAGAAACGGAGGCGTAAACTAAAGTCAACTATTACAGAAAGCGTTCAAGATAAATTGGAGGTAGAGTTCCAAATTTCAATTCAAATCAGTAATCACTCGTAGATTTTAATTTTTTTAAATCTACAAGTGTTTAGAGACTCTGAAACACAATTTAAAAACAGGAGAAGAGGGAAAGAGAGACTTTGATGACTCTACTTTATGGAGCTATGCATGTAAACATGCGTGTATTAACATAAAAGGGGTTATAGGCCCAGGTGTTTTGAGGTCTGATATTAGGAATGGAACAACGACGGACAAACTATCCTAGGATGCCTTTTTGTTTGTTTATTGTTATTTAGTGTACTTTAACGACTAATTAAATCCCACTAAAATATATAATACAATTTAAATGGTCTTCAAGAGAAATATTCTCCTTAAATTTAATACTAAAAATAGTGCTTTGAAAATATGTCTTCACATTACAGGAATTGGTTGTAGCAGGTGTCTTTAAAGAGCGAATAGAAATGAAGGTCGATAACTTTCTCGGTGAATATAACTACGGTGGGGACGATCTCCGCTGCGTCTTACAGTAAGAGCTCATATCAGAATATGCATTTTCGAGTTCGCAAACCATTTAACGTGCAAACCCAGGAGTATATACACCTTGTTATAGTCTGTCTTAGCGAAATACTGAAAAGTTTTATCTTATGAACAAATTAATAACGCAGTTTTAGCAGAAATTAAAAGCAGTTGAGTGAACGGTTTGTTGGTCTTTGAAAGATAAACTACCAACTTTTCATGCAACGCGTGTCCATGCCCTTTACATTTTCCTTAAATCCTTTCAAAAATTGAAAATAACTTTGCCTTGTTGTTTCGTACGTTAGCGCAATTTGTGTTTGGTAATCGCAAGAAATTCAAGTGGTGCGTCAGATGGCCATGTAAAAAGTGTTTTTAAAATCAGTTCGTAATTTGCGGAGGTATGTGCAAACATTCCAAAATTTTGTTATTTTCTTTTAAAAGGAAAACTACTAAAATGATTTTATAGGACCATTTAGGAAGAATACCCTATAAAATAAAAAAAAAATGATTTTTGAAATCGGTACATAAATGATGGAGATATGCCTCTATTCCAACCTTCCTCCTTCTTGGAAATTGGTTAAAACACAAAACAAACATCTTCTCCGATGAAACGAAAAGATTAAACTTTTAGCATTTTCGCGTCATGATTTCAGAATTGCACAGCCTTTAGGGGGCGAAATTAAATCCATGTGGTGGGAAAAGTGCAACGAGTTCTTCCACGGTGCTCAACGCTTTCTGCTGGTTGGACCGCATGGCTGCGGGAAGACTACCCTGGTTCATATCTTAGCCTCTGTAAACGGTAATTTATTTGGATGTTACTTGAAACACTAAGATTATCTTCTAGATACCTTTGTATGCACCTAGTGCAGCCTTTGTTTTACGAACTTGACTGCGTTGTTATTTCTAGTGGGATAGGGAAATAAAAATTGATTATTGATTACCTGAAAAATAAAATGATACACTCGCCGTATGTATATGAGGTTCCATCCTATCATGCTATTAAAGCAAAGAAACATGTAGCTGTCCTTTTGGATAATCTTGTGCGCTCCTTAATGTCTCCTGCGTAATTGCTTGATTTTTATGATGATTCATAAATCATTGTTTCTATACTTTTCAAGAGTTTTTTTAATGTAATCTAAGAGAATGATATATCATGTACGTTTTTATAATATTTTATACCCTCCATTTTTTGTGACATTTTTTTTGATAATTTGACTTTTGAGTATATTTTGAGTTTATTTGAATAATTTATATCAAGTCTGTAATTGGTGATTTGACGTTCGATTTTTTTTGTATCATTACTAATTCGAAAAAATAAGTGTATTGTGAATGTTATGCTTTTATAAAAGATAAATTATGTAAATTTTATTGATTACTTTTTAAGGTTTACATTACCTAATGACACAATTATATTAACACTTAATTAATTTTATATACTTATAATGGAATAATATTATATATATATATATATATATACATACATACATTGTAGTATAATGTATTAAAATAATATTTTTAAGACTTTTGCATGCCAAAAGGCAAAATATGTATGAACAGTATCTGTTTTCAAGAACTTATCAACCATATTTCTGAAATAAATAATTTGAATCTGATATTTTATGTTGTAATTTGACTAGAAGAATATTTTGAAGGACAACCGCAGCTATATAAATTCTCTTGTGCTTTAGATGCATCACTGTTCGAACTGGACCCAAACAACTTCCCTGAGGATCTGAAGACATCAGCGGGTCTGCGTCAAGTTGTAAATTCCGTTGTGACTTGCGCGAGGGCAGTTCAACCATCTGTTGTTCACGTGAAGCGTCTTCAGCTGCTTTTTTGTAAAAAGGTAACTTTAAACAACATTGTACAGATCTGGAACATAAAGGAAATATATTCACTATCGGTTTCAAGTTATGTAAGTGTAAAGACACATACGTTCTAATTATTTCCGAAAACATTGATACTATGTTTTAATGAAAGGAAAAAGCTATTTTTTTAATGAATAAAAATATGAAATATATTTCAGGCACCCTCCGGTAAAAGCAAGACAGAATTGGATATGTACAAGAAGTATTTTATACAAACTTTACTGAAGAAAATACGTAAAGACGATTTGATTACCGTTATAGGTGAAATAATTTTATTAAATTTTATAATTATGTATAATCTATTGAGATTATTTTAAAATAAACAAAGACGGAAGGTTGCTATAATACGAAATTTATTTTAACTGTTGTTCTTACATGCTCTTCTGTAGCATGTAAGAAATTCATGTCTTATTTTTGACAAATTTTGATAACAATATCGTGAAAAACCATAGGAAAATAGATTGTCTTAAATGTAATTTTCACTGCACTTATGGTGTTGGTACATACGAAGCATATGTAAAATCAAGTACTCCTGGATTTTGAAGTTGCCAAATGGCTATGGCCTGCTTTCTTCTTATCCCATTGTATGTCTCTCCAGCTTTAATATGTTCCGACGTATTTCTGTTTAAAAGAAGAAATAAGTTAATAAAAACAGCTTCTGTAGGTGCATGTGTTTGTGACAAGTCCTAATTCTTAATATCCAATATTACCCCTTGGAGACTAATAATTATAATTGTTCCCATAAAATTGTGCTCCAATCCATCCGGTAAGATAAAATCAGAAGAAACAACGCGGCAAGTGAGCAGATGGTTCATCTGATGTTTAGTATTAACCATGTCATAGACACCCTCAAAATGCGGAGAGATACAGTTGTATTACCAACCTTGGATACTTATTTCTTCTTTTAAAAAGAGATAAGTCAGAACAGAAAAGATGGAGAGACATAAAATGGGATAAGAAGCAAGCAGAAATAGCCAATTGGCAACTTCACAATCCAGGAGTACTTCATTTTACATATGCTTCGTGTGTACCAACTTCATAAGTGCAGTGAGAACTCCATTTAAGACACCTGTGGTTTTACCCTCACGATATTGTTATCAAAATTTGTTAAAAATGTATTAAATTCTAGTTTTTTGGAACCCTAATAATTTTTCTAAAATAAAATCATTTGCAAGTACAAGTTTAGTCGAAGTTTTAAATATTAGATGACCCACACAGATAGCGAAGGGAAGAACAAAACCTGTAAATTTTGATTCTTTGTCAACTAGTAACTTACTATTTTCATAAACACTTATCAAATTTAAACGTAACAAACAGACACTTAAATTTATTTATATGTATGGAGGTTCTGCTCTATCATATGTTTTTACAAGCTTTCATTTAGATTTACCTGTCCCGTTGTCTGTGCGAATTGAATCTTGCAAGTTCAATATGACCCTCTTCCCGGTTTCCAATTCAGCTAAAATTTTGCAAGCGTATGTATATAACGAGACAGTATATTATTAGAATGATATGAAGCTGATATAGTGCTGGAGCTGAAGGTGACCATAGGAGCTATCGAATTATATGACGCAAACCCATCGAGTTTGGACTCGTATGAATGGTCTTGAAGAGCACTATACCATTTGTTCGCTTGCATTTTATGAAAAAGAATATATTTTTAATATGTTTCTTGATCGAAATACATTCCTCTGTATCCATTTAACACTATTTAGTTATTATTTCTAAGACTTACGCGAATATTTGACATTTTTAATTAAAAAACTTTACGGATTTTATCGCGGTTTATTTTTAAATTTTATCACCCGACGTTTGGAACCATTTACAGCGTTCATGTTCACTATTTAGTAATATTTAATTATAATTCTTTCTTTGGTCCCAATTATAAGAAGGTCGATAGCATGAGATGAAACAATTTTTATTTTTTAATTTTTTTTTTAAAAATTACAGGCAGTTGTTGCGATCCATGGTTGACAGCAGCCAAAAAGATGCTTAAGAATTTTCCTGATGTGATTTTGCTGCCGGACGTAACGTATCCAACTGTCTCGATGATACTTAGGAAATGGGTGGCGGAGTAAGTATAGTTTTACCTTCTTTGTAAAAATAAAAACTCAAACATGCAAATTAACTATTATCTACAGTAGGTTTAAACTCCATGAAGCAAATGTAGATTTTACTGGAACGCATTAAATCTTTCTATTTGCTTTCTGTATCGACGATTAAAAGATTACCGTCCTCCATAGACTTTAGAAATGTCATCTTCCAGCTGTTAAAAATTAGGAAGCGAGCAGATGATTCGCCTGATATAAGTTGATAATTGCTGCTGCTAAAATATGGACCCGGCACAATATTTTTTTTAAATTATATTATCAAGTAGAAAGGAGGATTTATAAGCTTAAATAACCTCTGACTATTCATTTGCTGTTTACACTTATTTTATCGATTATCATTACGTTTAGGAACCGAATAGTACCAAGAGATTTGAACTTGCAAAGCGTAGCGCAACTACTTCGAGGATATCCTTTTGGATATCTAAAGGACTCTCTCAATAGCTTCTTGACCCCAGAAAACATAATCAGGTAAGTATTTTATTTATAGTCATAAATTAAATAAGTATTATCAAGCGAAATTTGTTAATTTTTTTAAGGAATATTTTACCAAATAGTCGAATATTTTACCAAGCAGTACGAAGCTTGACCACTACTTAGGATTATTTAAAAAAAAATCCTCCCGGCATATAGTATCTTGCCTGTTATCATCTGATTATTAATTAATTTTATATATAATTTTTTTGGGTAGGACTCTATTACAATAATAGCACTAAGTTATTTAAGACACTGGCACATTATTACTGTGACCTTCTGGACCTAGTATTTCATGCCATATTGTAATATTAACATAAAATTACAAAAATTGTAAAAAGGTTAAGTGGGAGTATAAAAAATAAATGGTAACATTGCTAGGATTGCCGCGCACGGGCTGACTCCTGAATACCTTTTCGAGCACATCATCAGCGGAGGAAGCGAAGAGAGCATTGTAAGAAATTAACATTATAATTTGTTATAAGTACAAAAATTCACTATAGTCAGCAATACGAGGCGAAAACTAAAAAAAAATGATTTTTATATTCAGTATCGTATTTTTCAGCTCATTATTTCCTTAATTTTCGATAATATAACTTAATTTTTATGATTAATATTAGTCATTGATTAATTTTTTCTATGACTCACTAGGATTACGAAAAATATCACCAATGGTACAAAGAGAACACAACGTGGGGCAAGAAAGAAGAAAGGAGGTTACAAGATGACAAGGAATTCAAATTAGTATCGGAGAAGTACGCTGAGAAAGAAGAAAAAAATAAACCACATGATACTAAAGTTGCTCAAGAGGATTCCGACGACAATTTTTCTGAAGCATAAATACCTTTTGATTATTTGATTATGATACGATGTTAATGCACAATCATTTTGTTTGATATAACGTGGTCAACCGTAGACAGGAACATTAATAAATACAAAAGATAACAAACCCATTCTTCTGAACAAATGTTTTTTAATTATTTTTAATGTCTAATAAAACCCTCGCTGTGCGTAGATACTATCCTACCGTTTTCCCTAACCCCTTCACTCGACAAATATAATAAAGCCCCAAACAATTTCTATACCATATCCAAATTTTAAATAAAGCAAATATGCATTTTAATACTGTCATCGGTAGATAAAGGCCGTGGCAAATATAAAAAGATATAAAGTGTCAATTTTATGTTCGAAGGGCGAGGGCTGTTGGGCCCAAGGGATTTTTATCGGATGATGCGGCACTTTTTATTTCTTTATTGCGCAAAAATGCTAACTCGAAGCGGCGGTTAGACGGTGACTGCTTTTGTCTCTATATCATGGAATTTATTTTATTAGTGCTTTCCGTTCTCATCGATATAAGAGCAAAACATCCTTTCACAGCGTTCGCTGCACTTATACGGGGAAGTACCGCCGTCCTACGTAAAGGCATAAAATATGCATGACTTTCTGGGTTGCTGGATGATCATTCCTTCCCTCTTCTTTTTCCACTCCTAATCCTTAATATTTTCCCATTCCATCATATCCACTAAACCTGTTTTGTCCAATTTCCCAGGTTGACAACGTACACATAGAACTTCAGATGTTGTGTGTGTCCCTTGGCGACGGGGTCAATTAACACCCGGTGAACCGACTGTTCGTTTGTCATCATTTTCATAAAAAACTTACATGTTTTAAGTTCTTTTGTCATTATCCTAATGAGCTGGCCCAGTAGTCCTGCAGAGTTATATAAGCTTTTGTAGTACGTACACAGTATATATATTAAACAGTGATGTGATTTTTTTAGTCTTTTTAAGAGCGTAATGGATACAATTCTATAAGACTGTTTAATTAGCAATATTCCGCGAAAAAATCCCCTAACAACCTGCAAGCAAATATAT
>JAOCPS010296210.1:0-22595 GCA_025505425.1 Graphium colonna | reverse complement strand
TCGTCAGCGTACTTCATAAGCCAATGAGGCGTGTCCTGAATTTCCGGTGACAGGACGTCGAGCACAATGCTAAACAAGTAAGGGCTTAGCACAGAGCCCTGGTGAACACCTACGGTAGTCCGGAATGGATTTGTATGGCCTACGATGGTTTTGACTACGGCTTCAGTGTTGGCGTACATGTCTTTTATAATTCTAATGTACGCTTCGGGCACAGACATTGATCTCAGAGCACACCAAATTATCCCGCGATGGACACTGTCAAAAGCCCTCTAGCAGGTCTAAAAATGCGTAATGCAAAGGTTGGTTTCTACTGCAGTGGGACTCCTGGAGGACCCTGAGAGCAAAAATTGGATCTATGGCACTGCAGCCCGGTCTGAAGCCGTATTGGCATTCCGACACGGTACATTCCTGGCGAAGTCTCTGATCCATAATCCTTTCAAGAAGTTTCATTGTGTGGTTCATGAGTTTGATAGCCCTATAGTTGCCGCACTCTTGCACACTGCCCTTTCCTTTGTATATTGGCGTAACAATGTTTACGCGCCATGCGTCGGGTATAAGTCCCGTATTTAGGATCTTGTTGAATAGTTTAGTGAGCAAGAGTACGCCTTAGGTCCCCATTGTTTTCCAAGTTTCTATTGGTATTCCATCATGGCCAATAGCTTTCCCATTCTTCATACGGGGCAGAGACCTCTTTACTTCTTCCGGCGTAATCGGTCCTGTCAAGCCAAGGTTTGCAGGAAGCTGTGGTGGTAGTACGTGGTTATTGGCTTTATTAGATAGTTCTTCGAAGTGACTGTACCAACGGTCTTTAATAGTGTTAGCACTTATGAGTAATACGCCGTCCAAATCCTTTATCATATCTAAACTGGCTCGAATCCGCGACTTAGCCAGCTTATAGACACGTTTCTGCCCCCTCCACAGTATCTAGCGTGTCGTAGAGTGGAGCCAGCTGAGTTGAAGCGTCCTTGCGACCGTTGCTTTAGCTCGACGTTTTGCCCTTAAGTACTCTTCTTTATCCGATGGCGAGTTACTGTGCTTCCACTTCTTAAAACATGCCTTTTGGTTCCTGACGGCTTCCCGCCATTCCACCTTCCATCATTCCACCAACCTGTATCCTTGTCGATCCTACGGCCGCCTTTTGACGTACCTAGTACTGTTTGTCCGAGTTTTAAGATGAACTTTTGCAAATTGGACCAGAGCTCATTAGTGGTTTCGCCTTTCGCGCTCCAATCGAGGCGATCGGCTGTCTCCATGAACTTCTGGCACTTGCTTTTAAGAGTCCACCACTTAATAGATGGCTTGCAGTGTTCCGCTACAGGCCGCCTACCAATTACTCGGACATCCATGACCAGGATTCGGTGCTGAGCAGTGAGGCATTCCTCTTGGAGGACCTTGCACCGAGACACATAGCCGATGTCACGTCTTCGAATCAGTAGGTAATCGATCTGTGATGGGTGAGGGCCACTTTTGTACTTATGAGGTGTTCGGGTCTCTTCTGGAAGAAGTTGTTTACCACGGCTAAGTCGGCGACTGTTGAGGTTCGGAGAATTTCTTCTCCCTCACTGTTTCGCTTGCCGTAGCCAAAGCCTCCGTGTATTCAACTGAACTCCTCACTCTTCTGACCCACGTGGCCATTGAAATCCGCACCAACCACAATCTGTTCGGAGGGTGGTATTCGTCGCAAAACGTCCTCGAAGTATTCCAGAAAACACTCATTTCGGTGTGGTCGCATCTGGACTGAGGAGCATAGGCGCTGATGAGATTATAAGTTAATCCTTATATCAGCGCCTTGATCAGCATAAGCCAATCGCTCACTCTGTTTACCTCCAAGATGCCGTTCTGAAATCATCGCTCAGCACAATAGCGACCCCATTCTTCCGTTCTGCCGATCCGGTGTATACAAGCTTGTACCCCAGCTCGATCTCTCGAGATTTGGATGCCCGCCATCTGATTTCCTGCAGAAATGCCACGTGAACGCGGCGCCTGTGGAGCAGATCGGCCAGCTCCCGAGACAGGCCAGTTAGAGGGCCAACATTTAATGTGGCGAAACGGAGCTTACAGGTATGCTCTTGCTTCTTTAACCCAGCCCGCGCCTGGCAGGGTAGCCTTAGCTGATTTGTCACTGGTTTAGGGCGATATCCCTGCGCGTCGTTAAGTGGCGACGGCCTAGCCCGAGTTGTATCACTTATACCTGAACTTTCCATGCGAACTTCATATGCAGTGTTTTGGCCTTTTATGTGCGGCGACTACTATCCGACCCGCACAACCCGTTGAGGGAAAAGCCGATTTCGTCAGAGCCTCGTCCGTCTGTCACCAGGGGGACCACTGACAGGTGAGGTTGACTTGGGCCTGAAAGATACACCCATTGAGCCCCTTACTTCTCATTGACCCCATACCCCCCAGCAAAACATGCTATTGTGATCACCGATTAAAATTTCATTATGTAACTGCAAATGAGGTTAGGAAAGTATTTAAAAGTATAAATATGATAAATATTGGTGACTTATGGGTAAGGTCAGTTAAATCAATAAAATGATGATGCCATATACTTCGCTGCAATTGGCTCTAATAAAAAATAAATGTTCTTTCCTGATCTAGTGAAATTTAGTAAGATAGTGCCTTTATTAAAAAGTGGTGGCAAAACTGATGTAAATTTTACGGGTTCTCTTCTGAGAATGGAAATTCAGCAGAAATATATTTTCGCGCCATTTATATTTTTAGTTTACAAATATTATCTTCTTTTTTATGCAAAAGAGTTTTGCAATATTGTATTATTCGCTGATGATACTTGACTTATTTTCAAAGAAAATAGGGAATAAAAAGTTATGACGAAGTAAATAGTACACTGTCGTGTATTCTTCACTTGGTTTTCGGTTAATAACTTAGCGCTAAATGCAAAATAAATAATACAGAAGCAGCAACATATAAAATCAGATGTTGAGATACCCTGCACCACATATTTAAAGAAATTAATATTCTTTGGATTGCATCCCAGTAAATATACTATAACATTTTATTTGTTAGGTAAAATATTGACAGTTTCGTTAAAAACAGTGTCAGACACAGTGTAAATACGAGAAATAAGGATATATTGATAACATTAAGCTTTCGCATTCAAAACATTAATAAATCAATATTATGCTTACTTTTTGCAAAATGTAAAATAAAAAAATGTAAAACTTATTATAGCTTTACTGTATATTTTGATTAATGAGCTGAGTAGTCATAGTGGTGTTTTTAGTTGCGTAGGTTTAAGAGCAAATTAAGGTGTACACAAAGTTGTAAGCCAACATCATTTTAAAAGAGCAACTGCTGTGTTGCTCGTCAGCACACACATACACACGCGTGCGCGCACACCCGCACACACACACACACACATACACACACACACACACACAAACACACACACGCCATGATCCTGAAATGTTGTTTTATCTGGAACGTTAAGGAGGTCCATATAAGGTGTCAGCTGAAAACCAACTTTGGCTGGAGCCAACACTATGCTAACCTGAAACCTTATTGGTCCAGCATCTTTATGTCATACAACTAGTTTTGTGTTGCAATCTGTGTATTGTACGTACTTTTCTTTAATTTTTTTATTATGTGTTTTGGTATGCTTATGTATAAGTCTGTAATATAATAAATATTACCAATATATAATACATAAGCACGTTTGTTTGTTGGATTGAATTAATGGTTTATTTATTGTTCTGTGTGTATAAATAATACTAAAAATAAATCATAACTTAATTATTCCAAGGAGTATGTACAATAGGTAAGAAAATATATCTTTATTGCTTATTTGGGTTGGTATGCAGTAGGTAGGTAATATTTGACCTTAACATACTTAATGTTAAATTCAAATATTGCATGTATGATTTCAACCATATCCTTATGTCTAATTTGTATGCCTGCGAAAAATAAATATTGTCAATCTTGCCAATATAACTTATTAAAGATTGTGAATTTTATATGTCATGTGAGTGTTTCCCGATAGATTTAAAAAACTACACGTTAGATTCAGAGTTTACTACACCATGAAATGAAAAACAATAAATTATTAAAAAAGAAAAATTTTAAAAAGGAAATTATTAGTATAAGTGAATTATAGGGTATTCTATTAATTTGATTCTTAACATTTTGTGACAATCCTACCAGAATAGGTGATAATTTTAAACGTTTGAAGAGTTTTCCCTCTGGTCCGTTCATTCACTCGAGTGGTAAGGGCACTCGTCAGGAGCGAGCGCATGAAATGGGAAAGTGAAATTATCCACACGATCGAACCTTGCTTTTGCAATTGCGGGTTACAAATTCTTTGAGTGTTTCGATGTTTAAGTCACGTCTAATGACGTCGATCCTGATGTAGCGCCTCGCTCGATTGTTCGCAAGGTTCTTAACTCAATTCCTTGTACGAGCAACTGTCGAATCAACTGAGTAGTTTCCGCGATGAAATATGGCTTCGTCTTATTGACGAAGCGGGCAGAAGGCCAACATTTCCTTATTAGTTTAACCGACAACTTGTGCAAAGCCTTCTCCTTGATATCTCTCGATAACGATGCGGGTCAACATTCTTATGACCTTCTTGAAGGCGTCAAAATTTGCCCAGTGGAGGGCCAATGACTTTTTGTTGTTATTTCTTGGTTGGGTTAAGGCAATGCGGGCTGATCATCCGATTGCCTGAAAAGAAAGATGATCCATGCGTCGGGCAGGATTGCAAAAAGTCGGTCCCGGTTGTCAAGAACATCTTTGGTAGTCGTTATAGGATGTCAATGCGTTTTAATTCATCCTTCGAATTCAGCATCCCTTTGGGTTGCGGAGGTCAGATGCCAGTCGCTCTATGAAAAAAAAATCAAGTAATATTTAAGTGGATTAGAAGCTGATCCCAAGTAACTTGGGGAAAAGGCTAGGAGGAAGATTATGTTTCCTCAGTGGTAAATCAATATTTATTTTTAATAATAGCGTTATTTGAACATCTTGATCTTGCAGAATATCCTGTTTATGAAAATATCAAACAAAAATTCCCGAAAACTTGGTTTATTTTAAAGGGTACAAATAATGAAGTCCAATGCCCTTTGGAGCACGGACCTACGGATTTAGTGCGGTGGTATGAGGTTAAGTACATATATTTAATGAGTTTGTTATAATAAATTGAATTAAATATGTTCAATCTTAAATCGTTTTCTACTTTTAGGACAAGGCATTAATAAAAAAGGGAACGACGTTGGTTGTACAGAGGTGTGCAAGGTACTCATGCCGCGTTAGCAATTCTAGTATGTCTACATCGATGAAGATGGTTTGTAAATATGGCAGAAAACCACGATTTTTAGATATAAATGGTGTGAATTTAAGTCTTCAAGTTTTTAACGACTCTCGTATGCTAATTTGTGATAGCGCTGGTATTCCAAGGCCCAACGTAAGTCCACTTTCATATTTTGATATATAATTATTTAATTATTTGATTCCTTGTCCGCAAAATTTTATCGCAGAAAAAATAACCAAAAGAATAGCGTCCGCATACGCACGCGCACCCGCACATGCGCATGCTTCTGCGTTAGCATGTGCATGTGGATGTTCGCAGTTACAGGCAGAACACACACACATTTTACTGTTATTATTATAGTTTTTATAATTGAATAATTTTTAATTATAAATTTTACTTATGAACACTTTTTTGTTGCCACTTTAATTGTATTTTGCGATAATTTAATAACACATTAAATTTATAATAATTGTAATCAAAAATTCTCTGTGCTAAAAACAAAATGTAATAAATATTTGTTAGATACATCGTTCATAATGCAATGTGGCATTTATCTCAAATGACATAATTGTAAACTCTAGATTTTATGGATTTAATATTTTTTGTACATGCAACTTCACAATGTACACATATGTCATGATAAAAATCAATATAAAAGGTACTTGGGACTCTGTTAAGGCAAAGCAAAGCTAATACTAAAAACATAAATATTATCTTAGTTCTTGTTAAAAAACTACAAATGAGAAAAATTAACAATAACATGATACAATCTATATATTACAGGAATTTGATGAATCTAATACGTGTTCGTAATGTCATTTTATCGAACCGAATTTCTTAATTATTTTTAATAGAAAGTTTTGATGCCCAGATTCTGAATTACCCATACAATTTTCCTATGTTTCCACAGATTTTTTTCTGTACTTCCGGTTCTAATTAAAGTGCGTTAATCATTTAAGTCTAATAACCGGATTAGGTCTTTTCTTAATAATATTGTTTATTTAAATGCGATGAGGAGCAGCACAGTTTACTCGCAATAATTAATATAATTTAAATATCTCAAAACAATCGATAAAAATTTTTAATATGTAATAAAATAAGTCAACCTTTACATTTATATTCGTAAAATAAAGTCCAATTCATCAGAAAAAATGTAATTTGAATACCACCATTATTTGTCATTTAAATACTCATTTATTTAAAAAATATTCTGTTATCCTATCACTTTGAAATAATTTAGAGTTTTATCAGACATTTTTACATTACATTGATAAAGGTTCTGTTTTAAATAATGGTTATTTAAAACCTAGAGCTGCTCATTTTCTTTTGTTTCCATGATAGCGCTTGTAAGGTTTTAGATCTAGTAGAGGGAATACAAATGGATATTTGCTTACAAACATGCATATTTTTCATAGAAATTTTGTAATTTAGGATCTTGTTTGGGCCAATTAATGACCTAATATGTTATCAAAGTAGATATATGCAACTAATGACGAAATCTCATCTTCTACTGGAACATCAGCCCGTCCGCAAAGCGTAGGTTAGATAGATATATACCATTGATGTTAACACCTACAGAACACCGATCTAGTGTTTTGCGTAGGACAGATTCTAGAGCGGAAGTAAATAATTTAGGTAAGATGGTGTCACCTCGTCGTATTCCTCTATTAATAAATATGGAATTAGTGATAGAATGTAGCCGTACTTGCATTGTTGCCGAACAATAAATTTCCTTTAGCGGGTCTATATAGCGTTCGTCTACGTAACAGGAGGGCGTTAAAGACGGCCCAGTGCTCGACGTTGTCAAATGCCTTGACGTAATCGACAAAAGCTAGGCATATTGGTTGGATATATTCTGATCATCTCTCCATTAACTGTTTCACAGTATGAATATGGTCTATTGTGATAAATCCGCTTCGGAAACCTGCATGTTCTACGGGTTGTTCGTCTATTTGTCGACGGGGGCGATATTAAAGTATTTTTTTTAAAAGTTTATATATCTGTGAAAGAAGGTAGATAGGTTGATAATTATAGAGCTAAGAAATATCTCTTTTTTGTGAATCATGATTACTAGGGTATTTTTTAAACTTAAAGAACTTACTTTTACACAAAACTTCATTGAAGAGATTTACCAAAATTCGCAAAACCCTATACCCTCCAGCTAGAAGTAGCTCGAACGCGATCCTCACCAGATTTATCAGATTTCCATCCTCACCAGATTTATCGGATTTCATTTGGCGTAGAGCTTTCTTCACCTCAGTTTGTGGCAAACTCTCCCTTTCATAATGTTTTAAAGGTGGTTCTCTAAGGTCATCAGTCCCAGTGTTGTGTTAGAGGAATAAAAATGCTAAGATGAATGTTAGAAAAACTGAGAAAAGGTCTTGATAAAACTATTCGAACATCTTAACAATCGTATCCTATTAGAGTGGATGTGACCGTTTCTATATTTTTGAGTTTTATTAATTGCAGTTTTCCAATTGCTGATTTCTTTCTTAAAATTTGAAGGCCTCGGTATTGTTTAATCTCGTCGGTAATTATCTTGTCTTTTTCTATAATTATCTATGTGTTTGTAATGTATCGTCTTTTGCCTTATTTATTCTCTTATTAATACTTAATATATCTTCACTGACTGATGTATTTTTGATTGTTCTTCGTTTCTCAATAAGAGTTTTTGTCTCAAGAGCAAATATTTAAAATGAACTCTTTTTAAATGTCTCTTATCTGTTTCTAATAATAATTTAGAAAAATCATTATTCATATCATAGATATCTACGTCAATTTTATCTTCTAGATTTTCAAAGCCATCATGTAATTCTATTTTAAATTCTTTTGGTAAGGTTGTTGTACCTGTAGGTGATTTATTAATTTAATTATCTTCGATTTTAATGTCTAATTTATGTTGTGCTGTAATTAGCCGGTGATAACTGCCAGTGTTAATTCTATTTATGAATTCTGGTGGAAATTCTTATAATTGTGACAATACTGGATACAAATTTAGATCTTATTAAAAATCCAATCCCTCAATATGTAATATCTTAAGGGGTATAGTACTAAACTTACCTGAAGATTATTTAATTGAATTTTCTTCCTTTTTATCTCTTATAATCCGTTGATATCACATTTAGTTTTTAAATTTCTTGTGTAAATTGGTCAAGTCTAATCGTCCTGGTGTTAAAGCCAGGTTTAGATTCGTCGTGTGGCAGCCTGGTCGTACTCAGGAATTCTTAGCACCCTATGTCCCGTCTTTACTGTAACCGCTGGTTTGATTAGGAATAGTGGAACTTCTGGGGAATGAAGGCTTCGATTTTTTGGTGCTATTCATGTCGACAAAGGTGTTTTGGACTTAAAATGTCAGGCTGGCTAGTGCGTCCCGGCGAGTTTCTTCCTGCCACGTTCGTTTATGATACGTAATATAATATTTACTACAGATATTATATTACTCGCCATAACTACCACAGAAGACCTTTCCATGTATACACTACCCATGTTCTAGTGATTTTAAACACGACAAAAAAAAAACAAATATGTGCAGCTCTTCTGTGGTTATGCGCATACTTACATTTAGTTTAATAATTATTTAGATAAATACTTAATCTGTAACTGTAAAGATTCTAGAAATATATTTTTAAAAGTACGAAACGGTTGATTTATCCGAGTTGCAATTTATTTTCACAGTATACTTGGATATTTAATGGAAAAAAGCTGCAATCTAAAAAGCAGCAATATACTTACGAACCATCAGTATCCAGCATTGGACAGTATGAATGTGTAGTTGAAAATGAACTGGGGAAAATTAAAAGGATATTCAATGTTACGGGTAATGGTAAGTTTTAAAAACCTTTTCAGTGTTGCAAGAAGTAACTCGGTAGTTTAGTGCTTAATTACACATTTTAAGTGATGTACCTTAATTCATTACTAATCGGTCGCTTTTGCTATTTTTGTCGATATCATCTATCGACGTTTTCTGCATTGTAGACAGCAAGATTTTTCAATCGACTTTAAAAAAGAAGGAAGTTCTCAATTAGACTGTATGTGTTTTTTGTATGTGTGTGTCTTGATTTCTTAGTATTATCAAAATTGTATTTTCATTTGAAATAATATAGTTACGAGGTAATATCATATAATTTGTATAGACATTTGTCTTGAAGTTTCATTTTAAAACAGACTTTTTAAAAAGTGATTTTAGGGGTGTTTGAAACGCCGTGAAAATCTCTTTCTGTAGAAATAATCGTCTAGAAAGATTACTTGATACCTAAAGGAATAGAAGTATAACGACCATTAAATGCTCTATAACAGCATTAAAAAACATAAGTATACTTTTAAAGCGCGTCTTCTCTTAAAACGTAAGTTAAAGAATAATATGTAACATTACAGGTTGCGCATTAAACATTGAAAAAGACTTTGACCAATACCATCCACTAATTACCATCAGCAGTAATATGGCAAGTAAAGTTGAAATTTTAAAGAAATACATAATTATACAAAGAAATATAGAGGTTAATTTTTTTTGTCCTGGAGGTTTTAAGAACTTTGCAGATTCCGAAATTGAAGTTACATGTATAGAAAACAAGATATTTGGAACCAATGAAACATTTATGGAGTATCCTAAATTGAAATGTGTAGAAGAATTCATACCAACTACTAACATAACAGGAATAGAATGTGGCACATCAGATACAGAACTTTTTCGGATTGGAATAAACAAAACTGGAAAATTCGAGGAATCCTATAGGATTTGCTTTCATAAAAGGCTCAATATTGCCCTATACGAAGAGCATATCATAACGAAATTTTGCGCGGGAGTACAGTCGAAAAATGAACAAATTTGGTTCAATAGTGACTTATTTAACTATAATATTACAGAAATATTTGATTGTAATAAACAGATGACCAATACTGCTAGCACTTTTGAAATCACAAAAGCTGAAAATTGTTGTTATGCTCTACGAAAATTAGTAAATGAAAAGGATCTATATCCTGGTTTTGCTCAAATAACAACCTATAGTTATTTGAATATCATTCCACATTTGAGTGGATGTAGTATGACAGTAAGTATACATTATGATTTTCTTTTAAAAACGCTGCCGTCACCGTCAGCTCTATGGCTTGTGATACAAAGGCATTTACATACATGAATTCAACATACGCAAACAGCCAGATCCGAAACAATTATTTGTAGACCATGAAAATAATAATTTTTGGCGGGAATCGAACCCACACCCCACGACACTGAAAAAATATGGATATTTCAACTCATCTTAGCACATACGTATAGGAGTATTTAACTTTGTTAGGCTGTGACGCGTCAGGAGCATGCCATGCATTAGAGAGTATTCCATGATTTGCTTAACATACATCTCATGCCAGCTCCATTGAGTGACGAAAACCTTGCCCCCTATCGAGCGACGTAAACCTTTCCCTCTGTCATGCAAAATACATCACTTAATCGAGTGATATTATTCATTACGAAGCTTACAAAAGATACCAATTACTCTTTACTAATCGTACAAAAACATTATGATTACATAAGATCAATCATCGTAAAATGGTCGTAAATCATCAGTACTTCCTTAAGAGGTCATGCGCATAATTGTAAGTACGTTTTGAGTCTCAGGCTTTCAATACGTAATGATTGTTCTCTAAGGTTCAGTGATTTTAAACGGGCCCTTATATTTGGGATCAAGTTTTGTTTGGTTTTGTTCTTCATTCTTCAGCAAAATAAAATTAATCAACAAAATAGGCCCGACCTATGCTTTTGTACAGTCGAATTGAGTTTGTTTTCCGTTAGTCGAGCTCTTAAAAATGCAACTTTGTGTTGGATGGTTCCGATGCTGCTAAAAGTGTCTATTTGGCGGGAGTGGTACAATAGGACAAACTTGGTGAATATATCTATTACTCATTATAGAAGACATATTCCTTCGTGTCTCTGCGGCCAAGGTGGCGACTCCAAAGTCTGGACCGTGAGCGTCTGAAAGGAGGCGGCGACAGGCAGTGTTGGGTTTCCGCGCCTAGCGCACTGGATGTTGAGGGAGAAGCAGAATAGTTCAGAGACGCAATGACGCAAATTTGCGATGCGTCTATGTCTCGGTCTAGGAATCTCTCTCCAAAGCGTCAAGTGAACTGGTGGTCTGCGGACCTCACACAGAGGCGCAGAGCATGTGTTGTGGCAAGACTCCAGTACACTTGCTGTCGTAGAAGACGGTGCAGGGACCCTGTCCTTGAAGCTGAGCTATATGCCTCCTTCAAAAGGACAAAACAGGCATTGCAGGCAGGCATAAGCTGCGCGATTGTCGAGAATGAATAATACCACAAAGCTAGAAAATAGGCAAACACATCCTCATCCGGAAAGAAGGGCGTCCCGCGGAATACACCACCACTGTGACGTACCTGCACCTTCGCCTTGATTAGTGAATTACCCATGGACGGCAGAAGAAGGCAAAGCTGCTGTCCTGTAATGGAATAGAGAGAGGTGCAGTGACCATTGCGTCCGAACAGCATCATGTGGCCGGACGGAGTGATTTAACACCCGATGTAGATGGGCCCGAAGGTTAAGTATAACCATTCAGCGAGGAAATGCAGCCAGCGTTCTTGGCACCATGCCGCGAAGAGTAGAGTTATTTGATAATTGTAGTTAGATTAGTTATATTGCTCTGTAAATATTTTTCTTGTTAATTATTTTTAATATAATGAATTTGGCAGTTGTTGAAAATGGTAAAAAAAGAGAATATTATTCGTTTTTAATTATTTATGTTAAAAAATTTCATAAATTTTTATTTCATTATATTTCTAATCATACAGAGTAATATTTTCAATTAGTATGTAACAAAAAATTATTTTTTACTTATTTTCCTAATCTCATTTTACTAATTCTGTGTAGAAAAACGTACTGTATTGTGTATGTGACTCTTTTTTTTGCCACACTCGGGCAGTCTCTGTATTTTTACAAGCTTTATTTACACATAGACCAATGAGCCAAGATGCATTGAAACATCCCTTATATATTTTATACCTATATCATATAAACAAATTAAAATATTTTCAAACAGTTACTGCTTCATTTTCACAGAAACGGGATGTTTTGGGCCAAATGTAATACGTTGGGAGTGGTCTTAAAATAACGCAATATGTTTTTCACTTATAAATTTAAAAAGCAGCCAAATTTTCAATGTGGTGGCGAAAGAAATAATATTCTTACACAAAATCTTCAGGTGGTAGAGCGGTAAATATTTTCAGCTTTGCTGCACTTCAACGGCCTCGCTCGGCTGGGGAACCATCGCCTTTTATAAAGTCGGTATAAAATATGCACGACTTTTGGAGTTGCTGGATGGCCATGTCTGCCAATTTTTTCCCATTCGTTTCCGCTCCAAATCCTTAATCCTAATCATATCCTATCCAATAAACCTATTCTATTTAATTTTCCATGTAGACAACGCACTCGTAACTCTCCGGATGATGTCTATATTTATGGGCGTCGGGATCGCTCACCGTCAAGTGAACCATCTGCTCGTTTGTCTTTCTTTCTATAAAAAAATAAACATTTTTAGTCTTACAGAATTAATTAAAAATAGATTCATATTTTGTGCAAGTTTATTCAGTTACTAATAGGAAATATTAAGTTATAAAATTCATTTACACATAATCCATAACATATATCCAGTAGGCTACATAAAAAAACAGTATTTTGTTAAAAAGTTTAAAGAAATCTGTTTTGTATTTATAAGAACTAAGCATCTATCGTTTTTATTTTTATTTTTGCAATATTATATTTAAAAAAAAATTACCACTTTTAAAAACTTTTATCGGGAGATCTTTTTTAAGTATACATATAAGAAGCGCCTAAAAAGGCAAAAAATAAATAGTTCAATATTTAATCTGGCCTTTTATAAAAGGGGTACCGGAAAAAATATTTTTAACTACTTCATAACTCTTGTGAAAATAACATATAATGTTTCTTTCCACCGGGGCAGTATTCTTTGATGTGTTATAATGAGATTAAAGTTTTTTCAGATTTTAATATTGACGATAGACGGTTGAAAAAAATATACATAAACGGGATAGAGATCCAGAAGTTGATTTTTTTGGAAATTTTTCTATGTTTTTAAAATACATTTTTTATTTCTTAAATATTAATTGTTTTTGAGTTATAAACAATACTGAACTTTATACCTGTTTTGCCATCCAAATTTTTTAATAAATTTTGCATTTTTTAAAAACTCGGTAAACAGACTATAAGAGAGAGGAGGAGGAGAGAGTTAATAATTTTTTTAAAGATTTGATATTAAAACTTTTGAAATAATACATTTTTGCAAATCGTCAAATGAATACATTTTGTCCTTGTTAGCCCTGTAAAGTAGTATTGTCAGGATAAAAGTTCAGCGTCTCGTTTTTGACGAGATTGACGGAACTACAGAAAAAAAGGCTTGGTAATAATAAATAGTAAAAATGGACCAAGGGTCCTTGAATATAGGAGGTTGTACTCGAGCAATACCGTGGGTACAGCTTGTACTTGAATAAAACATAATATTTTAGTCGAAAAATAGTAAAGTAATTATTCTAAGACACTAATCTGAAATTTTCTTTTATTTAAGAATTGGAACTCCATAGAAGATTTACTAAGGACGCACGCAAGATGGTGTCAAGAAAAATGTTTGGAAATAGCTACGGGTATATCTCAATCACTAGAAATACCTGTCGGAGAGTCAAACGTCCCGTTACATATAAATGATAACTCTGGTGGGAAAATTTTAGTTCCCGTTTTCTTATGGAAAGTATGTAAAGTTAAATAAATAGTCCTAGTAATTATCCTCGCATTTTCACGTTGTTTGATGCAATATCGCAGGTAGTTTCCAAATAACCGTATTTAAATATATTCATATCCGTCTGAGCACGCTAATCAACCGGACAGATATGAAATGAGAGTTTTTGTTAAGTAATACAAAAAGTATGGAGCATTTAAATAAAATCTTATCTGTACAAATACATTTAAAGTTAACTTTTTATGCATAACGTGTTACATATAATTCAATATAAAATATTTTAATATTTTTTTTTAGGTAATTAAAAACTTAGACAAATATACCTCGGTAGTAATTATTCAGTTAAATATTCCAAAATCATTAAGACGATACATGCCAATAACATATCATCCTTGTTCAAACAGATGTGATGAAATTGAATGGATGAAGAAAATTAATACAACCGATGAAAATAAAGGTTTAATGTATTGTTGTAGTATAGGAGAATTCGAAAAAAATTTCAAGTATAAGAATACATTCTCCAAGGGCAAGTATCGGAATCTATTAAAGAAGCTTTAAATTTTATATTGTAATATTTTTATGTCAAGTGATCGTACAGTATTAAAACTGAGTTTTATTTACCCCTAATTATTTGCACAAAGAGAATTACACCACTGCTTGTATAAGTTCCCAATTTGTAAAGAAATTCGTAAGCAAATAGTGGTAAACGAAATAAAATAGTAACATTATTAACCGTTTTTTACGAAACTTACACGCTATAATAAAATCAGAAATAAAAAGAAAGTGCTCACCAGCATGTTGAATTGTTCCTTTCGGTGTGTTGATGACGCACACATCGACACGCTTTTTTGATATGGCCTAGAAATACAGCTGGTACTGTAGGTGAACCTAAATCATTGTACCAGGGCTCAAGATCTAATGCTTCAGACCATGGCCCAGCGTTAGATATAGATGGCCGTAGTCTAAGAATCCTACTATGTCCCTCCCGATGATAATTGGGCTGGAGACCTAACTAGCACTGCTGCAGTGGTCTGCAGGACTGCTGCCGGGTCTTCTCCTCTAAGCAACGTCAGGAGAGGTCCAGGCCCTGTTCTAGTTGCCAAGGTTTTAAGACGGACCGCTGATGAAGACGGCCCAAGGTGGCGACTCCGAAGTTTGAACCGTGAGCATCTGAAAGGAGGCGGTGATAGGCAGTCTCGGGTTTCCACGCCTAGCGCACTGGATGTTGAGTGAGAAGCAGAATGGTTCAGAGACGCAATGACGCAAATTTGCGATGCGTCTATATCTCGGTCTAGGAATCTCTCTCCGAAGCGTTAAGTGTACTGGTGGTCTGCGGACCTCACACAGATGCGCAGAACATGTATTATGGCAAGACAGACAGTACACTTGCTGTCGTAGAAGTGAGAGTACTGCTCTGGGCCCTGACAGTATTTCAGGGCAGGCATTAGCGCTGGACTTAGAGGAAGCCCTGGAGCCTAGGTTGAGGGCGTTGTTTACTGCCTGTCTAGGTCAAGCTCGAATATCAGAAAGCTGGAAAACAGGCAAACTCATCGTCATCCGGAAAGAAGGGCGTCCCGCGGAATCCACCACCACTGTGACGTATGCACTGAGGAGACGCCTCAATACGCACCGGAGGAGTGCTCAGCCTAGGAGGAGCAGCGCCGTGAGCTGGGAACCATCATGGGGTATGATCTCTCTCTGCCTGCAGCGATTCATGCTACGGTGGATAGCGAGAGGTCATGTGCTGTTGTCCTCGCCGTTTGCTAGGACGTGAACATCCGGGAGGAGGCCGCGGTGAGGGAAGGGGAGACAACTGCCACCCTGAAACTCCGCACACAGAGACCAAAGCTCAGGACGCTAACCTACGCGCGGTACCTTCTCCTTGATTAGTGAATTACCCATGGACGGCAGAAGTAGGCAAAGCTGCTCTCCAGTAATGTGATAAAGAGGGGTGCAAAGACCATTGCGTCAAAACAGCATCATCTGGCCGGACGGAGTGATTTCACACCCGATGTAGATGGGCCCGTGTTAAGGTCACGGTTCGCGAAAGATTGCGTTTCGTGTTCCCGTGTCCCCAGCATAGCGACAGCGAATGATGCAACGTGGGTTTTTTAGCGGGTAACCCCGTTCCCACATGATGGCGAGGGATCCACAAAGGATTTTTCCTACGGTTAAAAAAAAAGGATCACTTCTGGTATTGGTATTGTTATCACGGCTACTTCCCTATGGACAATTCTTCACGAAGCGGTCAGCTACGCCACAGTTGAAGTTGGTGACCAATGGCAGGAAAAGAATTCTTGAGTGTACCGTCATTGCTTGGTGTCGTCGGTCTCGAATCTTGAGTGCAGGTGACCGGTTGCCCATTCCACCTCCCTGTCCCCCATAATGATAACGGCAATTAAAGAACCACTACCCGAGGGTGATACCAGAAATTCTGGGGTCCGAGGCTAACGACGCAAGAAACATTTGGCACCTCTTCCACCCTCGCTGTGGATTTCTGCTTTATCCCTGGGTTATATTCCAACCTAAATGCCGTCAACCATCATCTTGGGATGGCAAAGCCGGACTTGCTCTTCTTAATCGAGCCACAGATATATTCTTCTGCCGACACTCTACTTCAGATACCCGAGCTAGAAATTAAAATACACATTTGTGCCATGAGCTGGAAGGTGTGTGTACGTCAGAAATGATATATGTTTCATATATATATATATAAAGAAATAAAAAAACCAAGGATATTTCTACTTTTTTCTTTATTATTTCTTTAATAGACTCTTAGCTACATGTCCAAGGCATTAAAAGTACATTAGTGGCGATATTACAGACACAGCGCTCCCAAATTTGCGGAACTTAGAAAATAAATACTTGTGTCATATACATATTTGCACCCGTAACATAAAAAAATACTATGACAGATGTTGTGCATGTTAGAAAAAATATCTAAATTTATTGAGCGTTCAAGTGAGGTGTAAAACATTATATTAACCGATTTAATATCAAAGATATGATAAACAATCGTGCTGTAGTCAACAAAAGGGTCGCCGAGGAAGCAGCTAAATTTAATCTGCCACTGTTATGAACTATGGAAAATAGGTTAATTTAGTCTGTTTTCGTGATTCGTTGCAATCGGTTCTCGAATCGTATTTAAATATGTTGATATCCGTCTGAGCACGCTAATCAACCGGGCAGATATGAGATAAGAGTTTTTGTTAAATAATACAAAAAGTATGGAGCATTTTAATAAAATCTTATGTGTACATTTAAAGTTAACTTATTTTGCATTACGTGTTAAAAAATGTTTGACATTGTATTATATTCCATGTAAAACATTTTTTTTAGGTAATTAAGACTTAGATAAATATACCTCGGTTGTAATTATTCAGTTAAATCTTCCGAAATTAGAATTACAGCAGTGCTTGTATGAGGTAGCAGGTAACCGCAAATCATAAAAAATAATTTATAAGTAATACCATTTAATTACGTAAACTAGCTGACCCGTGCCCACTTCGTTGGGCAGCAAACATTTTTACTTGTGATTAAACTATGATTGTGGTTCGGTTAATACTAAGCGCTATGGTTTATTTCCTGACTGCTAAAATGAGGGTTATATTATTTAATGCTTTTTCTTATGTTGGTTTCAAATGGTGAATAAAATAATTAAAATTAAATAAATAATACTTATTTTAATTGTTTAAAAATTTCTCTGTCTACTATATTACATGTACTGTAAATATTTGGTACCAAAATATATTGTCTTTCTTGAGTTATAACTCGAGTTAAGGCAACATTTGCGGCCCATGGGAAACCATTGCTTTTTAAAGTCAACGCCCACCAAAGAGAGAATGTTTTACTCTGGAAATTATTAATGGTGAGGGTAGAAGAGATCTTGACGGAATACTGTTGCCTTTTAAACGGTATAATTAATACTATATAAGCCAGTTCACCTACTCATGGCCCGTTGAGAATGATCCCGATTATATTTTTCTGTAATTGTTTTATGGAGCCTTGTGCTATTACACATTTTGGGGGAGGATGGAAGAGGGTGGGGGATTTCACAATTCTTGAGGAAGTTGCACAGTATCCTCAATATTACACAGGCCAAATCTTACACTATAAGTACATTCACGTACTTATAGTGTAAGATTTGACCTTATTTTATTTGATTTGACGTGTTCCACGTTCTATCGATACATGTCATTTGAAATATATGTATATAATTAACCGTTCTTAAAAAGGTAACTTCGTTAACCGTTATAGCGCTATTTTATTGAACAATGAACGGAAGTTAAAAATTAAGCATTAGAACTTATACGCCTCATACATATTAAAAGGTTTTAAAGGCGAGAATTAAGCATATTTTTGCGATTTCTTGTAGTGGCATGAATAATAAAAATATATTAAATTTAATAAAATATTATTTTGCAACTTTTGAAGTATGTCTGGAAAAAAGTCTAATAAGCTGGTAACGGTGAATCACCAGAGCCGACTTGAAGAAAATATTTTTTGCGGTGAACATTATAATATCTATATTATCTTACACTCGGCTTGCATTTGCATTCAGCAGGTTATATATTTTGTGAGAGATAGGATAGTTTACATCTCAATATATAGTCGTAATATTTTTTGTTGCAAATTATATGTTTAATATATGTTATATAAATATTATAGCCAACACTACCCAAACTTGGATGTTAGGACTTTTAGAGGAACAAATATAAGCTCTTACCACTTTCTCGATGTTAACAAAATAAAGATCCGGTAATATTTAATGAAATGCACCAAACCGGAAAAGTAGTATGTTATACATATTTACACACTTGTGACACTTCAGATAAGTATCCCACAAGAGAACGAAATACCTAATGATAATTAATTTCATTTTAGACAATTTATATAAATAAAAATGATTGGTCAAATAAACACAGTTGTGTGCGGTGGGTGACAAAAGATGTCATAAAGCGACCCATGTCTTTTTTCACATTAATACTAAATAGATCCGCTGTAACATTGTGGTTTTTATTTTTTTAACTGTATGTATTTATAAAGATTAAATTATTGTTTTCAGTCAAATGCTGCCAAACAATTTTATCTCAACAAGACGCAAAACTCGAAAACTTACCAATCGTTTTCAAATTTGATCTCAAGTTCGAATCTCGATCCCGTGATTTTTATTACCGGCTATCCAGATATAACACAAAGAGTGTTTGATAGCTTTTTTCTTTAGTTGTAAATAAGAATATCACTGTATTGAATAATTTCCTACAATATTATTTGCCGTATACCTTACCTACAGTTACGCGTGGCCGGGTCTGATTGTTACCTATAAAATAATCTTTGGTTCTGAAGCAAAATAATTTGACATTTTGTTGTTTTTTTAAAACAAAATGTTCGCATAGTCTCAAAATTTGGTTATTCCGTATAATATTGTGATTCTTTACTAATGATTTCTTTTATCTTTATGCTTCTTTACAATGTTTATCCGTTTTTGTCGCTTTTTACATAAATACGGCGTGAGTACTTTTTGAAGAAAAATAACAATTTTTTTTGTGATATTTGTTTTAAAACTCTTTTTTGCTTAGCTAAAATATGAAGTAAGAAAACAACAAATTAAATATTACATTTAACTTTTGAAAATCAAATAAACACATTACCATTTGAAGTGTCAATGTTAGGTGGTAATGAAGTTTAAGATAAAGCCATCAGTTGACGTTTGATTCGGCATGCCAGCTACCTGTAGGGTTCAAACTCTAATCATAATTTTGAGCTCCATGACAGATTTGAATTGTAATAAATAGTTCTTGCCATGAAGCCTTTTGTATACAGTGTGGCTGGTTAGTCACTTTTAATATTCGAAGGTATTATATGTAAGGATCATATGTAAAGAATAAAAATATTATTATGAATTAATATTCATTTGCTACTGAGTGAACATAATATTTTAATATTACTGCGGATACAGCGTGAGTGAGATGGACGGCCAGAGCGGGGGGTTTATTTTATTGCACCTAAGTACTAAAACATTGGTTAATTAATTTAAGTTAATTACCGCACACAACTGTGTTTGTTTGACCAATCTTTTTTATTTATATAAATTATCTAAAATAAAATTAATTATCATTAGCTATTTCGTTCTCTTGTGGGATACTTATCTGAAGTGTCACAAGTGTGTAAATATGTACAACATACTACTTTTCCGGTTTGGTGCATTTCATATTACCGGATCTTTATTTTGTTAACATCGAGAAAGTGGTAAGAGCTTATATTTGTTCCTCTAAAAGTCCTAACATCCAAGTTTGAGTAGTGTTGGCTATGTTGTTTGGTATTCAAAATTATATTAGCGCATCAGCATCCAGTTTAATCGGACAGACTTTTGAACTTTAAATTGTAAACCATCAAGTAGCCATAATTTATTATTCTTTGATTTTCATAAATGATCTATAAAATAATATTTTTCAATAAAACCCGATAATATAAGCTAAAATGGTGTCTAATTAGGTAAAATTCTGCAAAATTTAACGCCAAAAATGATAAGACACATTTTTTGGCCATAAAGATACGGTACGCTGTCAGGTTTACCGCTGGCTATTAATCATCCGCGCCCAGATCAGGAGTGCCGTTGACATCTTGCTTACATTATCTATGTCGCTGCGTTATTTGACCCGCATTAATTATAATGTGATGTTTATAATATATATAATACTTGTTTATAAAAATATATTTACAATTATTAACAATTTTGTTTTTAAAAGACATCACAAAGGTGTAATAGATGTCCTTAAAATTGTATCTCTCAATCATGATGACGACTTATGATAAAATTTAAAAAAATACTCAAGAAATGTATTCTTTGTTACGCAAATTGCAAGTGTAATATTTACTTAAATTATATAAAAGAGGTCGAATTTCGACAACTAACACTAAATCTCTAGTAACATTAAATTGCTCGTTAATATATTAGCAGAAACTAACGTATTGTTACAATACCTTTCACAATTAATTATTCGTATCTACCGTCTTACTTCTTTTTTGTTTTAAGAGTTTTGAGTAGCCTCTGTTAATGTTTCTTTCCTAGAGGAAACGTACATCAGTGATTTACATAGTATTTAAAAAATAGAACAAAATATGTACAAATAGAATATTACTCACAGTCTGTTTACATTACTAGTGCAAGGTCTCACAAAGCGGACATTAAAATGTTTTTACCTCAAGCTAGTGATTTATGATGTTTACTATTTCTCATATATGTGAAAAAATCCCAAAAGTAATAAACATTCGAATCGAACTTCTTGCGGATGACGTTTCAATAATAATTCAATGCACTTATGACGAAAACTTTAACACTAAATTTAATGGAAACCTATAATATGGTTAATGGACTAAGAGATCATTATTAAGAGTTTTAATTTTAGAAGTTTTAATTGGATTTAAAATATAGCTATATATAAATAATATAGGATAGCTAGTCTGGTATTTTTTGTATTAAATGACATTTCAAGCATGATTGATCTTCATTGTGAGCCATTTGGCAGCAGTTACAGGCCCCAAAGCTTGTTCCCAATGCGGTATTTCCTTCCTGTCTATGTTCTTAAAACTTACAATTGTAGATATGTTTCGAAGTTATTTCAGATATATCCAATATATGGACTCTAGTTATTACCGTTCTATTATTTAGAGTTTAAAGTAGTCACGCGGCTATCAGCTATTCCGGGCATATTTTGCGAAAAAGCACAATATTGGTAAAATGTATGAAACTTTAATAGCGTACGATTTCGCGATTTTTTAACTCTTTTAATTGATGCTCCGTTCCTGTTTATTATAGCTTGATGTTGTATTAAAATCCCTTCCTTAATAAAAGAGTTTAAAAAAAATCGGAACAGTAGCTTCTGAAATCAGTATGTTCAACCAATCAAACAAACAAAAAACTCTTAAGCTTTATAATATTAGTATAGATTTTGGACAAAAACCTTAGACGGAGACAGGTGCAGAAGTTATTCATTGTTAGCAAAGACTATTGACACTTCCTTTGTCTGGACATCTAATTCATATTTATAAAAGATGTACAAATTACAACTATTTTCTTGATCTATTTCGGATGTTCGTGCATATACGTGAGGGCAACACGTAGTATTTGTGTGTGCTCGTAATATAGTTTATTAAAATATAAAATAAATTGAGCTGCATTAGCGGCTATTTTCAATATGATAATTCACAGTCTATATACTCTTAACGTAGTTTACTTTAAATTTTATAAACTATTATATCTTTCTACACAATAGATATTTAAATGTCTATAAGTTAAGAACTAAAAAAACAGATATGTGTGAATACGATAATAAGCAGTTTAAAACTGCTGCTGGTGCCAATGTTGTTCCTCGTTATCTTTCAACATTATCACGTAAGTTAATTAATAGAATCATGCGTTACTTTGCGGAAGTCCATTGTAAACAATTCTATAAGACTGTTTAATTAGCAATATTCCGCGAAAAAACCCCCTAACAACCGGCAAGCAAATATGTGAGCGCACGCATAAGCATGCGTTAGGCACCTCCCTCCCTTCCCACACTGCTTGTGCGTGCGCT
>JAOCPS010296099.1:0-13028 GCA_025505425.1 Graphium colonna | reverse complement strand
TTTTCGTATATTTTGATTACTTGTATTTTCTTAGTGAACCAAGGAACCCTAAAAATACAAGTAGTCAAAAATATACTGTTTTTCATAATATTTAATACATTTGTCATTAACCGATTAGTTCCAATAAGATTTGATTCGAATAGGATGCGATATTTTGTGACATATTTACTCCTATCGATACAAAACATTCTTATTAATTTAGATTAAATGCAATTGCTTAAAATCGGCATTATAAGTTACCACAGATTTAATTAGTACAATTCTGCTCTGATAATTCTATTTCGGAGAATCCTTAGCAATACAAAAGGATCTCCAACTTTCTTTAATAGCTGTTTCACGCTGTAATTAAAAAAAAACCGTGTGGTGTCGTCGGACATCAGATAGGAACGAAATTCCTTATTGTAAAATTTTAAACGTTACGGCCTTTTTTTTGACGGCTACGGTACCTCTCCGCAACGCCCCATAAAAAACATTAAAAAACAAAAAGAAGAAAAAAAATAAATATAAAGGAAAAATAAATATTAAAAACTGTAATATGTAAATACACAAATAAATAAACAGCCCCCGTAGACTGTACATTAGACACTGTACAGCTATCATGCATGAACTATAGATACGATGAATCTTACGGCACGGACGTTTTTTGCCGGCTAGGTTGCCTCTCCCCAACACCCCATAAGGAATTTTGTTCCAAAATGTCAAACACCAAAGGAAGAAGGTAATTTTATTTTTTTCCTATTTTGTTATATGTTTTCATAAACATATGTTCTAATCTTCTTAGATTTTTCTTCACTAAGCGTAAAAGATCGCGATTAAATAAAAGTAAAAAAATAAATAAAAATCTTTCAATAAATTTGCAATTATTTAAAATTATGTGACGGACAATCTACATTGATGTCAAACCAAAGATCAGTGTCTCAAAAACGTCCGAGGCAGAATCTCAAATCGTAGACTAATAGCAAATTTCAAGAAAGAATTTGTCTCCCTGTTGGACACTGCTTTGTAAAAACTACTTAATATCCTGCATGTAATATTAAATTTTCTAAACGAGAAACTTTTCTGTTTTAACTTGACATCTAATTAAATAAATCCAAACGGTTATGATTGTTATTTTTGTTTGAGACTGTGTATCTATGATTACCCTAGTATCCTTCATAAAGCCAGCATAAAATAAAGTTTGCATGACTTTTGGGGATGCCGAATGGCCATGTCTACCCTTTTCTTATCCTATGTCTATCCTCTCCAAATTATTAATCCCGACCCCATCTTATCCAATAAACCTATTATATCCGATCTCTCAGGTTGACAATGTACTCGCAACTCTCCGGATGTTGCGTTTGTCTATGGGCGACGGGATCGCTTACCACCCGGTGAACCGTCTGCTTGTTTGTCTTCCTTTCCGTAAAAAAGTAATCTACGGTTTTTATATGTCGATATCCATCAAAAAGTAAATACAAACATTTCTACATTTCTGGTTAGACTTAACACAGCAATGGTAACGCGAATTTTGATTTCCATGATCCGTAAATATTGATAGTCTTATAAAGCTCAAATGGTAATATTGTCTGGTCCAGTGCGTCGGATTCTTAAGACACGTTCACTGTGGATAATGTAACTCGCCGAGATTAGATGTGTGGCCACGAAGTTCACGATTTTATTTTTTACTGTTGCATTATTTTGTTGTTTTAGAAATATTCCCACTCAAACACTCTTGTATTTGATATTATAACGAATTAAATATTTTTCTTATTTTATATTGTGAAATATATGTTTATTATAGATGTTTAGAAAAGTTTTTTAAGCACGTAGAAGAACAATACATACTCTAACGTACTATTTATTTTGTTGTTTCCTTAGGATTTCGTCATTTATAAGCTGATTCTTATGATATTGATGATTTTCTTTGATTTAAATGATATGATCCACATATTTACTACAAGTTTTTCATAAAAATTGATACTGTAGTTAGTCTTTGAAATAATATTAACTGAAAAATATACATCACTGAAGTTCACTTCGATGGCGTTTAAAATCAGTTTTGGGATTTAGTACTTTTATGTAAGAAAAAGTAACAAGTGAATATACGGTTTATTTAATGTTAAGTGACAACCATTATTTGTGTCGAGAGAGATAGAAGTAAAGAGAAAGGATAGAATAGAGCAAATTCGCTAAACTTGTACAGCAGATGAAACATAAAGCACCATACGTAAATGTGAACAGCGTAGTCATGTTTTAAGAATTTTCTTTGTTGTTAAGGTAGCCATGCGCGGACGTACCCGCTATATTCGTGGCCCCACCGAAGGTATTGTTACAGGCAACGGATCCGGCCGATCGGCCGTTGATACGGGCGGCCGGGCGCAACACGACCCGCGTACACGCGATACGCGGGCTAGCGTTACCTATCACATCTCGGCACATCTACCGGCGCACCGTGAAAACGCCCCTGGATATTGTTTTTCATACGTAATCTCGCGGAACTGGCGTCGATGTCGCCGAGCGCAGATGTTTCTGCGTCGTACGGTACATTGATACGTCTCGATTCTATACAAGAATCGATAATTGTATGTGGAGCCGATAGGTGTAATCTATTTGGTTATTGTGTGAGAATCGCTTTTTTTAACTGTATAAACATTTAGTTCTTTTTTATGGAATGAAAGAAAGGAAGACAAACGGCAGACGGTTCATCTAATGGTAAGCAATCCCGTCGCCCATAGACACACGCTACATTCGAAGCGTCGCATGCGCGCTGTCAACTTAGGAAATAGCATATAATAGTTTTATTGGATAGGATGGGGTATGGATTAAGGATTTGGAGGGGAAAGAAATGGAAAAAGATAAGGGTAGACATGGCCATCCGGCACCCCCAAAAGTAATGCATACTTTATTTTATGCCGACTTTATAAGTGTTTTGTTTACAGAACAACCAGATTTGTATTTTTAAAATGGTTTCGGTTAAGTTTGTTTTTGCAATAAAATCTGCCTATTGTAAAGTAGATTGTCTTATTAAAGAGTAGTAACGTGGCCTTGTGAAATGTAAAAAAAAAGGCATAATAAAAGTCTTAAACCCTTAAAATTGATACAAAACCTCACTATGATTCCCATTAAAAATGATGAGTGTCAGACGTAAAAATCCGTAAAGATAAATATGTGCTAAGGAAGTAGCTCCAACACTATATATACCAAGTGAAGTATGAATGGAGCTGATGGGGTGACCAGTTCGTGTGTTAAGTGCGCTCGTGCTCCGTCACGGGGATAATCAGATCAGCGCCGCGTCACGTCACGCGTGTACTTATTTAGCTAAGCCGTGACATTATGTGAGATTTGAATGGATATGTTGGTAGATTTTAGAAAAACTAATCTATGCAGCTTGCCCAGATTGCACAAAATTATTAAAAAAAAATAATAAATTGAGTAAGAAGGTAAATTAAAATGCATTTTGTATTCCAGGGAACAATTGTATGAATTTCAAAACAAGAACTTAGTACTATTGCACAGATTTTTTCCGTTTTCCTATAAATATAGATTGAGTTTGCTTCCGCGCCGAAGGTATGTTTGTTCAGAGATACGTTGCGGATTTTCATCCACTTTAACAAATGGGTTAAGGGCAGGGCATCATTATGTACTAGTCACCATGGTAGAGGCCGATGGATCAGCATTTTTCGTTCCTTATATTATCTTCGCTTGTTTATTAGTGTCTTTTTTTACCATGCTTTATGACAGAAACATGGATATATTTCAAGAAACTCGCACTATATAGTCAACTGAGATATATTTAACATTTGAAACATTGAAAATAGTTGTGGAATTACAAAACAAGTCATGGAATAAAAGCATTTTTATGATTATGCTAAAGAATGTAGGCACGTGAAAATTTTATCGAACAAATGAAATGAAAACAACCTCATTGATTGGTCTAATGAAATACTCACATTTTACAATCAACGTCAAAACTAAGGTGGACATGTTTAAAAAAATAAAGGATAATCCATATCTATAAAGGTACTATTTTCAACATAAGAAAAGTAACCTTAAGAGTTTACTTTTATTCTGCATTAAAATCCGGTCGATAGACACGGAGATATTACAAGAAGTTGCCTGGAATATCGAAAACACAAAAGTCAAGAAAAGAAAAGAAGAATTTTGGAAGAAAAAATATTTAGAATGATACACGTAATACGCTAGTGAAGGTGCAGTAAACATTAATATTTTCATAAATCGAATTTTTGGATAAACAATATTTTTTCGCAAAGCTGCAGCTTATCGATGTAAAACGAATCCACGTTCAATTGTAATTGATTGTAAGCCGCATCGAAAGTGTAATCGAGGGAGCTTACTCGTAACTCCTGCGTCCTTTTCCTTCCCTTAAGGATTCGATGTGTGCAAAGGAGAAGGCGCCCTACGGTGCTACTTGATACGAGTTTTCCTCCAAAGGATACTAGTACGTGATTCGGGCGGGTTGTTTTTTTTATATTTTTTTCGTGAGTTATTTGTAAGGTTTCGTGATGCGCCGCTCATTACGGTACAAGCTCGTATCCTGCCGCGACCGCAAATGCTGGACATTACAGCACTCGATCTGGAGGTGGCGCGATCGGGACCTTAATGCCACCATTTGAGATACGTGCTCGCCGTCATAGAAGCTCTGATGAATTAGGGTTCCTTATAGGAATGTTACTTCAAAAGTTTTGATTCGTGTGTATTATCTAATTGATAAAATTTCGATAGGAAACTTTCGCTGGCAAGTGGCATCGTATTATTATAATATAAATTTAATTTTAAAATACATTTGTTCACATGGACAATAACGCGTTGTTATGAAACGTCAATTATTTACTTGAATCATATAATAAGTGTCATGAGGAAGCTACTAAGACAGGTCTGCTCGTAAGGCAGGTCTGCTCGTAAAAGTTTCTCGCCCGCTCGCAAGCAAAGAGCAACTGCTCAGCAGTTGCTCTTTTAAATTAATATTTCTTATAAAAAATTGTATTATTTGCCTGTTTAATAATCATCAGTATTATATCCATCCATGCAAATCATCAAAATATTCCTTAATGGTAATAGTACGCTTTACTAAGGGAAGGTCTAATATAGATCGCGGAATTTTATTGCATATACTTCTTACCTCATATTTTGTAAACGAAAGCTAGGAGTTATCAGTTGGTCCTTATTTCCGGTATTAATTGGTGTCTGCCACTATTTATTAAATAACAATGGTTGTTTTTGCTGATATTTTCATAAAAAAGATTATGAACAAGTTTATTTTCACAGAAAATTACAAAAACCGAATACAAAAAAGTTCTTAAAAGTCTTAAAAGTTTACTTTTGAAGCATTCTTCTACATTAATTTAATTTTAACAAGCAAACTACCGATCCGATATTTCTGAAAATTTTGTGTGACCATTTCAGAATTACACACCCTACCAGATAAATAAATAACTTTTAAAATCAATTCATAAATGGCGGGAATACGTACGAACCTCCTTTATCGAAGTCGGTTAAAATCTACAAACATTTATTGAACGAAGTCGGTTAAAAGAGTTTCAACTCTAAATTACTCACGAAATACCTTAAACGAGTTCAACAGGCGGTCACAAACTGCTAACTGCTCTAACCCTATCATAGTAACAAGACAATTGACTCTTATTTCTATAAATATCACTCTTAATCAAAATGACCCATTTTCGCTCCGCGGCGACCGTTCGAGTATCAAGATAGCAACCGATAGAGCGAACTATAACCGATTCAAAAACGTACATATGTATATATATCAAACAAGTTTATTTTCACAGTAAATTACAAAAACTAAATTCGAGGGCCTTAAAAGTGTACTTCTGAATTATGTCTTCTTCTTTATTTTGATTTAAAAAAGAAACTACTAATCCGATTTTTTAAAAAAATGTAGGAACCCACAATTGTCCTACAATTCTTTACAAAAAGTGGATGTTAGTACGTGTACCCTATCAGATAGAAGAATATTTTTTAAAATCAATTCATTAGTTGCGGAGATATGTGCGAACATTGCATAATTTTGTTATTTTTGTTTAAAAAAAAAACTAAGTAATAAACAGATATTTTTTATATGATATTTACGAAGGAGGACTCTATCATATAAAAAAGAATTTTTGAAATTGGTTCATAGATTACGGAAATACGCGCAAGAATACTGATAGATCTTCGATTTAAAACAAAGACTGCTGAACCGATTATCCTGAAAGAGTTATGGGACCATTTCGGAAAATACCCTATAAGATAAAAAGAATTTTTAAAATCAGTCATAACTGGCAGAGATATGCACGAACGTACATAAAAGACACATAAATATTCGAATTGACAGCCTTTTTTCTTTTTAAAGTCAATTAAAAATGATATAATTCACGTGGAAAATATAAATTAACAAGTTACTTACAGTATCTTCGCGTAGATTTAGTATTTATATATTTTTTAAAGATGATTGTTTTGATGATATTTTAAATAAATCAAATCTGAAACCTTTAAAATATTTTCAATATATTTCAATACTTGACTATACTATCAATATTAAATAAGGTAAACTATGAAGATAAAGATCCGATCCGATCTCGATAATCAACAATATTTGACACCAAAAATAACCAAAACAATTTTCATCTTTTAACGAGACCAAAACAATTAATTTTGTATATACAAAAGAGACAAGAATTAACAATTAAATATTTTATTGGTTTGTTATTTTGTTCGTTTTGTTAAACGAATAACGGGCTTATTACTCACTTAACAAAACGAACAAAATAACAAACCAATAAAATAAACAATCAATTGATATATCTATTTATATGCCCACAAATTAAGTGCCGATATGTACGTTTTACTGTTAGTAAACAAGTCAACCTTTGACCATCAGTTATCATCCGATAGCCTAGCCCGGGTCTAATTTATAGGCCCTTCGCCAAAAGGGCAAAACGGTAATTTGGTAATCATTCTCCTCGCAATAAAATATCCTTACAAATACAATCATCAAAACAATAAACAAATTTTAGTTTATCTCGAGTTTATTTGAGTAATACTGTTGAGATTCTCGCAACGGTCGTAATGGTTTTCCAGGTGGTAGAGCATAACATATTTTCACAGCTTTTGCTGCACTTCTACGGCCGCGCTCGCCCGGGTAAGTACCACAGTCCCTTTATAATGTCGGCATAAAATAAAGAATGCATGACTTTTGGGACTGCCCGATGTCTACCCTTTTTTTTCCCACTCCTTTCCTCTCCAAATCCTTAATCCTGACCCCATCATGTCCAACAAAACTATTCTAATTTTCCAGGTGACTCTTCAGAGTTTCATGTGTCTACGGGCGACGGAGTCGTTTACCATCAGATTAACTATATCCTTGTTTGTATTCCTTTCCGTAAAAAAAAAATCGATTTTTTTTTTGTTGTAACTTTGATAAATCACACTCGTATGACGAGTACACATACACACAGAATATTTTGAAGTGGAAAGCGCTTGACATTTTGAATGTATATTTTTCATGTCAATATGATGTAAAATTGGCCTGGTAGTGTGTGTTATTATTATTTTTTTATTAATTTAATGTATTTGTAATGCATGTCATTAAGAATATATTGGCATTTCTCGTGTATATTACTTTTAACTGTGGCAAATTTCACGCTCCTCTGTCAGCTCAATTTTCTTAAAAACACTTTGAAAGTTTGCTGCACGTATTAATATTATGATTACTAGGTGTGCCGCACTGTCTTGCATGCTTTCATGATCGCTCTTAAAAGTTATAGGGTAATGTAAAATTATTTTAAACCTTTCAGCTGAGCTTTTGAATACCAAGTAATAAAATTGAACAAATAGTTTTAGAGTTAAATATTCAACACGTATTATTTTATCGAATGTCATTAATCTATTATTGAACCGCCTCCGTAGCCTAATGGTATGGACCCTCGCTTTATAAATTGGAGGTTATGGGTTCGAATCCGGTGGGGATGTTTGTAGAGCACATAAAAATATGCAAAAACATGTTTTTACTCCCTTATATACCCACTTATTCAGCATATAAAGTCAATAATATAAAAATGTCAATTAATATGAAGAAAAACGAGCTGTCATCAAATACCTATGTTTGAGAGAAAAATATGCTAGGGATGTTTAACGACGAACAAAAAAAAAGACGAGTCGACATTTCTATAGCGAATCTGAATGAAAGTGATTTTTTTGCTTCGTTTCGTGAAGATGGACGAGACCAGGATCCACCACTTCGATCCCAAAACCAAAAGACAGTGAATGACTTGGAAACGAGCCTGTGCTCCGACGCCCGAGAAATTCAAGGTGTCAAGTTTGATAGGAAAGGCTATGACGTCCGTTTCATGGGACAAACTCCGAGCTGAAGTGTTGTTTCACCAAGATAGTGGCACCAGGACACAAAGTCACCGTTCCGATATCTGCTATTCAAGAAACGTGATTCGAATTGCTCGAACATCCACCCTATTCGCCAAATCTGTCTCCCAGTGGCTTTTACTTGTCTCTCTCTTTCTCCAGCTCAAGGAATACCTCCGAGGCAAAGAATTTGACGATGACAGTGAGTAAATGACTGCTGTAGAGGCGTTTGTGGATAGTTAAGACAGAACATTTTTTCAAAGGTTAATTAATTTGTAAATACCCTCATTTCGTATCAATTATTATTACTTTTGGATCACCCCTCTTGAGAAGTAAAGATCCAAAAAAATATGCGACACCCAATTAATTGCTTTGGTTGGGAATTGAACCTAGAACTCTTAATAGCAGAACCAAAGCTCAACCACTGCACCGAACGAGTCAATTTCGTTATAAACGCTGTGCATTATCAATCCTATCCGAAAAGAAATACAATCATTTGATCGTTTACATTATATTGTACAAGCCAAGGTCTGTACATAATTATTCACCTTGTCATTTTCTTTTAAAGCCATATCATTTATATCGTTATTTTCATTGATTTTTTTTATATCAGCCCAAGTTATCGTTATAATGATTATAAATGAGCATGATTATCATAAATGTGATACCATAATACTTTTGATTTTCTGTGATCATTTTTTTTTCGAAATATTCTAATGTGAATAAAGAATCAGGTTTACCTTCATACGTTGCCTGTCTAAAATTACATTCTTCCTGTCTTTTTTTATAGTTCTTCTCCGGTTTAGACTATTAAATTCTAATAATCATGTATAAATAAATCCAGTTAGTTATGATTTTTATATATGACTTATTTATGATTTGTTGTGTCTGGTATTTAAAAAAAATGTCGAAATTTTTTCAAAAGAACTAGATACTAAATTAATATGCTAATATGAATTAATATGCTGACTATATAATAACAGTGTATTATTGTTAATAATATTACACTTAAATAAAAACGGATGTTTTATTTTTACATTTGTATATATTTTATATCATATTTTGTATTTTATTAAAAGTGTAATTAATAATATTTCTTCTCCTATTTTATTCGGTTATTTTATATGTATTATTTAATACGGACATATATGTTATGTTATAGTACATTGGATCTACCATAATATCTCTCCACGCCCATGGTTGCCTGGTAGAGAATGTCTAAATGGCGTTAAGTCCGCCAACTGTATTCTTAAGGTATTTTGCAGTAACGTATAGATAATTAAATAAAAAATTTCATATTTAAAATAAAGAAAAACGCAAATTAATGAGTAAATATAGGTCATACCCACACATACCCTCCTAATTCGTCAAAATGTCGTCAAATTCATACACAAAATAGTAAAATTAAATCACAATATAATTTACATATTTTTATGACAAATAATCTTAAAAAAAACAGTAAAGTTGTGCGAAATATTTTTGCTGTCAAATAAATATGGGTCACGTGTACGTGAAATCCGTAAAAATTAACACATATCAGTGAAACAAAATATCTCACGCACATTAACTATTCCGCAATTTCTTTAATTATTTTTTTATTTTATTCCTTTTTTTTTTCACACACCGTATCAAAACTTCCGGGCTTTTGAATTATTCCCAACAATTCAAGGTTACGAGAAGGACAAAGCGTACAATGAACACTTTTTAAATATATATTTAAATTACCCTCCTTAATAATTAATTTAAAATTCTAAAACACTTCAACAATTTAAATCCAAATTTAACTGAATTGAGCACGAGCTACGTTAAAAATTTATGGTATACGAATAAAAACAGGCTGTCATCATTGGATTTGTACAAGACGCGTTCCAAGCCAAATCTAGCTAAGTTTTTCATCCGATTTCACCTCTAAAACTAACAAGCCAATCATGGCCTAGCCCATGTAACTCGAGCTTTATTTTAACTAATATTATAAAGTCAGTTTGTTTGTAATGTATTCTAGTCTTAACTTCTCAACTGATCCTCATTGTGCACAGTGCCAGATTAACCATTAGATAGAGTAGGCTTCGCAAGATTGAGGAACCCATGCACCGAGAAAAAAAATGTTATATTGAAGAAAGGAAAAATAAATGTTAATTCCATGTGGAAAATGCAAAGCATAGAGTATTAGTAAATCATTATCTCTTTCATAGGCAAATTGCTACCTCATTTATATTAAGGGGCGTAATCGGGCCCCGAGAATCCTTTTGCCTAAGGGCCCCGGCATGGTTAATCCGACACTGATGGTGCAAATATTGTCACGGCTATTTTTCAACCTTAAAAAAAGTACAGATTTTTTTGACTCAGATCAAAGACTATTGGCTTTAAACGACTGTATGGTGACATAGTAATTTTGCAAACTAATATGAATTAACTATGACTAGATAACTAGATGACTATAAATATAGATATAATGTATAGAAAAAGTGGCCTATGACTTATCCAAAAATAAATTCAAATATGCCAAAAAAACACTAATCCATATCTTATATTCATTTCCAAAAACCGGCCAAGAGCATGTCGCGCACGCTCATGAAAGGGTTCCGTAGACATCCGATGGTCCACTGTGATAAAATAAATACCGAAATATCATTTTGCAAATTTCATTTTGCGTTTGACTCCATACAATCTGTTATATAAAAGTATATCGAGTTGTATAAAAGTATCTAGGTATGATAGCAAATCCGCTATTGTTTTCCTTGAAAGTACTTACTTAGAGGTCTTTAGCACAGTTTTTTAAGAATTATTGCAATAATATTTCAAAATTCAATAGGTGGTGACGCTCTTATTTTAACTTTCTATTAAGATATATAAAATTTGGGGGGGTATGATAAACAAAAATTTTTAGGCGATGGCAACGATAACCCTACACGATGAGGTAAGTAAATTTTATGTTTTTTTTTACTTTTCGTTGTATGAGAGGGGGGATGAAAACAATTATTTTTCCAAAATTTAAAACAAATACTTTTGGATCTTCAATATACATCATTCAACGAATTTTCGTGACAATCGGTGCAAAAATAGCGGAGTACGAGCCCGAACGGACAGACGTACAGACGGACAGACAGACATGACGAAACTATGAAAAATTCCTAGTGGACTACGGAACCCTAATAATGACAATCCGGTACCGGTGTCACTTTGTGATCTTAACCCACCTGACCTGGTTAGCTAAAGATGAATATATATTTAACTTAAGATAAATCTGTATTTATATGAGCAAAACCGAGGCAAAACTCTAGTCTACTATAAATGCAAATACATACGGCACACGTATTTAGAACCATATCAGTTGAACCAGCCCAATCCGGTATAACCAACCTAGTTTATTATCATTCTTTTTGCAAACTGCCCTGCCGCTTCGCCACTTCTATCTCCAAAGCCCTAAGGTCCATTTTCCCTCAAAATATCCCTTAAACTTATCACCTTCTAGTTTCGTTGAACATATTCAAATAATGTATTTAGTTGTAGTGATAAAGTAAATGCAAAATGGAGGTCAATCCTCGTCCAAGCCTGTTATCTCAAGTGTCTGCTCTGTTAAATGTTATTGTGGCCTGTATTTAATTACGTTCATTGTATGCCACGAACCGTTTTTAATCTGTGGAATACAGCTATACTCCACTTGCGTATGGTAACACTGAGTTTCAACAAAACATGGTGGTAAAATGACATTCGTAAGAAACTGAGATATGTCAACAAAAATGTGGTCAACGAAATTAAATTTTAGTTTATAAAACTTCGAAAAATTAAAAGCAAACCCTTAAAAATTGGAGAATTTTTTTCGACAATATTTATCTATGTACTTTATAGGGTTTATTTTTTCATGGGCGCCAAAAAAAACATTAATGAAGTCATAAATATGTATAAGATTAGAGCTCCGTTCTTACTCAAGTAGTAACAGAAAAATGTACGGAACTTATCTGTGCAAATCAAATTTATACTTAACCGATTTTCTGTGTTCATTGCAAAACATTTTAATTTTATACTCGACCTGTTTTTGTTAAAACTATATTTTCTTCCAAGATCCTTCTCAATTTTTTTTAAAATACCTTTTCGGCACCCCTGAAAATAGATCCAAAACGGTTAGCATGTTACACGTGAAAATGTAGAAAATAAACTAACAAAATAATTTTCTAACGTACAGGATTTTAAAAAAGGTTTAGTGAAACTTCTAGGAGTTGGCTGCAATTTTATGAAATTTGTTTTTAAAACGTCAAAATAGCTATTCGTACTATAGTCTCTAAACTATTGCATGAAATTGGATGCAGATTTCACCATTGTTTTGGTATAGGGCATAATTTTAAATCAGGTATTTGTTTCACATTTATATATCGCTAAATAACCAAGAATAATAAAAGACTCCATATAAAGCACCCTCGATCTCAAATCCGGGTTTCGGAGATATTTGATAAAATTGGAAAATCGATTCATCAAAAACAGTTTCTATTGTATTCGACATCTCTATGACCGATTGTGTAAACGTCATGTAGATAAAGCAAAATTCATACTTACATACTTTAAATCAAATTCCCTGTTCATAATTTAAATCGGCGAAACGTACATAGGCTGCACTGAAAGTTTTAAGAATGGAATATTTCCACTGTTCCTGTCATGTTAAAATCTTTTTAATTGAA
>JAOCPS010295989.1:0-13029 GCA_025505425.1 Graphium colonna | reverse complement strand
TTGAATTGACAAACCGGCGATCGTGGGTTCTAATTCTACGGAGGAACAATAATTTTGCGTTGTTGTTTTTTGGTTGGGTTAAGGTATTGCGGGCTTTTCACCTGATTGCCTGAAAATAAAGATGATCCATGAGTCGAATGGCCTTGTAAAAAGCTGGTATTGCGCTTGATCTCTTTTCGGTAGTGTCGAATATCCATTCCAACAAGCTATGAGAGTAAAGGAACAAAGAGTGCATGTGTCTACGCGTACACTTGTGCACAATATCTCCCACATTGTTGGGAGAGGGCTGATCTGACTTCGAGTAGATTGGCCGCCGTTGCCGTGATTCATTCAAGAGGACTTTTTACATTATTGCAAATATGTACGGTATATGATTGCTTCGATATGTCTAATTATTTTCTAATGGATCAAATAAATGAATAAATATGTGACGTAACCTCATATACAATATACAGGATTACCTCAATTTGTGCAAGTATAATAATACCAAATACAAAGCTTTAAGACACCTGCCATGGATAAATCATAGCCCAATCAACTTATTTCGAAGTTTCAAAACTCAATCGACTCATTTATTATTTCAAGACTTTTGATGAATTTTGCTTTTTATAGGAGTCTTTACTTTTTAATTAGCAAAAATCAACAAGTACTGTTGAATACTTATAGTCCCTTTAAATTAGTATCGTGCAAATAACTTCACATAATTTTATAATAAGGTTTGTAACTGAATATTCCTCATACTATTTTTTATCAAGCACTAAACATATTTTACAGATATAATTTATGATTGCTAGATTAAGACAACAATTTTTCTCGTGTGTATATTGTAATTTATTTTGGGATTTTATATTTTCTTTCGGATTCTTTTCCTGATTTTTTAGTTCCTTTTCATTTCTTCCGGTTATAATGATTGATTTCCGTTTAAAACTCTAAAACGTATCTGTTTTTTAACTGACTTGAAAAAGGAGGAAGTTTCTCAATTCCAATCTTTATGTTATTTTTTATGTACGTTCGCGCATATCTACGTCATTTAAAAAACCATTTCAAAATTCTTTTTTAATCTTCTAGGGTACTTTTCTGGAATAGTGCTATAAATTTTTAAAGAAAATCGATGAGCACTTTTTCTTTTAAATCAAAACAACAACACATATATTTTTGCGTGTATCTCCGTCATTTATGAATCATTTTTTTTATGATAGAGCATTATTTGAACATAGTCCCATAAAATTTTCATAAATATGGTTCATTAGTTTGTTTTTTAAATAAAAATAACAAAATTTGTGAACGTCCGCACATATCTCCACAGCTTATGAACTGATTTGAAAAAAATAACTTATCTGATACTATACAAAACATATTATAAAAATCGGATTAATAGTTCGTTTTTGAAGTCAAAATAACGTAGAAGATATTTTTCTAAAGTGGTTTTTGTAATTTTCTGTGAGAATAAACTTGTTGTATTCCTTATCAAGTATATGCACAATTTCATGATAAATTATTGCACATTTATGGCATAAATGCGTAGCAAAAAGCAAACAAAATCAGTACTATAAGTTAGGCGTTACTATGTAAAGATACCATTGACACCTCCTTTATAACAACTTTAGTGGGTTAAAAAGTAGCAAAAATATTATAATAACCGGTTTCGAAATCACTTGGCGATGAACGAAAACTTCTAGAAATATTTCCGCCTCAATCGTCCCATAACGCGGACGGTAATGGAAAAATCCCAGGGTATTAATATTCATAAGCAGTAACAAGGGTTCTTTGACTTTTCGAATTGTTTTAAGTAAAAACTTGGCAGATACCGCTAAAAGACGATTTAATGATGAATGCCCTCGAAAAATAATATCGATAGTATAGATTTTCTGTGCGTTTATTGGAAGCTTATTGCAAAATAATAAGTACGATACAAGAGAAAGAAATAAAAATTATTAAAAATGGCTTAAGTTTGTTAAATAAAAGTTATTTAACTTGTCCACTACATATGGACCTATAATGTGTCAAAAACTTGGAAGAAGGAAAATAGGAAATCAATAAAAGTAAAAAAATAAATTAAAAGAAAAACACCCTTTATATATTTTTTCTAAGTATTCTATAAGGAGTTTATGTAACTACGACAATTAAACACAAAATGAATTTATATTAAATTTATTAAAATATAATGTTTTTTTAATGTGTTGTGTTAACCAAATTTGTGCTTGAAGCAAATTTTGCGGTATTTTTTTACATAATCTTGTGATAGTGTTTTAAATTAAAATGTCTTATTTTTACGTAAATGCAGAAGTCATTTAAACATAGTGATAAATGTATAATCTAATATAATTCGAATGTTTTTTTTTTCAATTTATGGCAAAAAAACTTGCTTAAGTTTCTTTAGCCCAAAAGGAATTTATTGTATATGTCATACGCTGACCTAAAAGTTTCTTAAAAGGCACACTCTTGTATATCTTAAGTTAAATTAAAACTCATAATTTCCGCACAACAAAAATTATTTAATCTGTTGAAATGTTAAAACATTTCTAAATGTTATCATCTAATCACCAAGTATTATTTTTTTCAAAACTAATGCCATTAGGTAAACTATTGTCCTAATGTAATGAGTTCAATCCATAAATTTATTTAAACTTTTACCCACCGCAACGAAATCGGCTTATCAGAAATTCACATTTAGAAATATGAGGAAACACATGGAACAAATATAATTAAACTGTTTCGCGATATGAGCGAAAGTTTCGCGCAGCTGTGCCTTTATGCTAACAAAATATATGTCATATCCGCATAAAGCAGTTTTATTCAGAATTAACGAACAATTTTATTTATAACGTCGTTCCAGTTTAAAATATACGTTTGCAGTTTAACATTTCAGCTTCTTTGTTTGAGCAAGAAAAAAATAGACGTGCACTAAAAAGTACAGCGAATTTGTTCATAATGAACCAATGCAATCATTTCTAATGGTTACGTTCTGATTTCCTCTTTGTATATAACTTTAAATATTTAAAAAAAAATGTCAATTTTTGTGTTACAATAGGTAATAGTAAAAAGTTTTTTGTCGTATAGTTTAAATAATAGAAAAACTTTATTCACGAGACTACATGACGTTTTTTTTCATTTAAATATATGAATATAGTATTCTTTATTATATATTTTAATATATAATAAATAATACGATAAGATAATAATAATAAATATATGAAGGTAAAGGTAAAGTGACTTTAGATCAAGGGCAACAAAAAAGGAAATCCAATGGATGGATATGCGAAGAAAAAAATTACATCTTTCGTCCAAATGGTAAATAGTACATGGGACTGGCTTATATATATTAACTTGAAATCATGAGAATTACATAAACACGCTACGGGATACACTGGGTGATATATGATCTTATCCTTAAAATATTATATGAGAAAGACGAAGAAAAATAATTGTACCTTTCCTAGAATCTCAATTTGATACATTTTCTATATTTTTTCTGTGTTTTATTTGGCTTACTTCTGAGTAAAAGGAGACACTTGATGTTAATGTCAAAATTATATCTCTTAAGGTTTTTTCAAACATAGGTTAGTTCTTTAACGTAATCTACACGTAAAATGAATTTATAAAAACATACACGAGTTTATCAAACAATTGGTTCGCCTAATTATTTTTTTTATTTAAAGATTTTTTTTATTGATGCAAATTATACTATTCGCAAGATATACACAAATGCATACTTTCCTATGTTTTTATATCCTTTTCTTTCTGTATATCCGATTTTATTTAAGATACGTGATTAATTGTAGTCAACAATTATTTATTGAATAATGCTCTGCCAATTGAATTTTGTTCATTAAATTGATTTAGGAAAAGAAAAGCTAGGTGTCAATATGGGCGCGTAGCAAAGAGCCTCAACATTAATGTACGATAATAATATATTGTGCATATTTTTTCTTCTTTTTTTTTAATAAATTAACGTTTAACTTCAATTAACATTGTATTATAAAACTGTTTTGCATTGACTTTATGTAATTTATAAAGCTATTTTACTTAACACTGAATATTTATGTAAAAAAATAGTAAACAAAAAATATGTTTCAAAAAATGTGTATACACTAAACCTACCACTAAAGCCGAAGTAAAAACTATCCAATTGTATAGTTTAACACATTTTGCGTGCATTTTTAACATAATCTCTGAATATTTAACGTCCGTGAATAATTTCTATCGCAGCGACAAGTCGCAAAGTGGGCCGCATACCCCTTACAGTTTACAGTGCGGATAACAAAGTAAAATCTATTACGGCAAATAGCTTTGCTCCATTAGAGGTGAAGTCGATAAATGTTCACTACGTAGAGGACGTATGGCTGATGCCAGGGTTAGTGCTTTTGTTATGTGAGAGGCAAATTTATTTACACATTGCACTTACTCTGAATAAATAATAGAACAATAAACCTATAGATAATTTTAGGGACACACCACAGCGTTGAATATGGAATCTATTAAATAAGTTACATAATTTCTCTCATAAATACTACACAGGTCCCAATAATTGTAGCTTAAATTTAACAATATAGCTTAAACAATAATAAAGCTTTAATATTAACAATTCTTATGAAAGCAAAAAAAAAAATACGAAAAACTAAATCACAATTAAAAAGAAACTATTTATTAATAACTAACAACAGATATAAGTATAATGTAATTTTTTTTTCTTATTTATTTTTTATTGCAGCAAGATTCGCGCTGTTAATAAACACAATAATAAGACTTACATGTTTCTGCAAGGATGAAAAAATATCTCCTTCTTTTGTAAAGTTCTTTTATATGAAATAAAAAAAATATTTTAACCACCTTCAACTTCTTCAACTTCTTAGGAAGACAAAGATTGTTGATTTTTATTTAGGTTATAGCAATACGGGCTGACTATCTGAATGAAAAAAATAATACACCTTGTTCCAATAGTCCCAGCGTCTGGAGTCGGATCTTCTCGTGCATCGGCGCAGGGCAGCTCTGTTCTGATCGTAGTACTTATAATCTGTGCTTTAAATGAACATTAAGATTACAACTTTTTTTTTAATATTTGATATTACAAAATTCTCTTTATTCCGCTTGGCCAAGTATGTATAATCCCAAACATTTTGTAACAAACACCTGCCAGATGTACGGTATGATTGAAAGAAAGAAAAAATATTTAATTGGTATACATAAAATGAAGTACAAACTTAGATAACAAAATTACAAATAAATGCACCAAAAAGGTTTCCACGCAGCTTTAAATCACGAAGTTAGCGGATCTACGTGAATGCTGGTTTTCAGTGGAACCATAGGGGTGAGAGATAGATGACGCTAAATAAAAAAGATATACAAAAAGTTCTCTTTATGAAATATTTTTTTTTGTTTTATAAGTAAATCTATATGTGTGTATGTGAGCGTGTGTGTATGAATTTTTGAATAAGAAGCTAAGACTAAGTGCTAGATTTTTGTTTCGAAAGTAAGAAGGTTTTTAATTTTAAATTAAAGCAATTGACGGAAATAATAATTCTTATTGGAGGTGGCCGTGGAATAGTGAAGCCATTATATCCATTGAATCAATTTCTTCGTTCGAGAGTAAATACGACAATTTTGACAAAACAAGCGCTTCATACAACTTGATGTGCATATCCACCGTTAGATATTCCCGAATACGGTACAATACTTTTAGTCTATAGAAGCGATTACGCATAGTTTCTATCACGTGTTCCTTGAAGCGTAATTTTCCATCAGGCCTAGGTTACGAGCTTTCAGTACCTGCTCCAAAGTGCAGCTGTCAGTAGAAATTAGCAAATCCTAAATTAGAATGCTGTTTATTTACTTACGTGTTCCATGCATGTATTTCGACTTATTGGGAGTAATTACTAAAGTATTATCATTGCACCATTTATCTAAGTCTTTCAAATCCGCGTTGATTTTATTTAATGCAATGACAGTGTTACTAGGTTTAAACGACATATATCATAGTACGTCATCCACGTATATGTGATACCGGCTATGCTTAATCACACTTTTTATGTCTGCAATGTATAATGCAAATAGTATTGGTCCCAAAATCGATCCTTGTGGCACGCCTCTATTAACTGGTCTTTTAGCAGACACTATGTCAGACTCAGTATCTCTGCGTATTTCAACATATTGCATTCGATTTTCAAGGTAACTAGTAAACTGCGGAATTGTCAAACCCATATCAAGCGAGTTTAGAAAAAAGCAAGGGCATATTCGAGGTATAGAACCGAGAAAGATCAAGCAAGAATAACAGGGTACTTTGCCCACTGTCCTGTGCCGCAAGAATATCGTCTTCTACGTCCAACAGCGCAGTCGCCGTACTACGAGACTTTCTAAATCCAGATTGCTTGGCTGGTAGGATTTGATTTTTTTCAAGATATCCTGTCATTTGAGTACACATAATCCTTTCTAAGTTCTAGGCAAAGAAATTAAAATCATATTTAAGGTAACTTTATCATCACCCTGTGTATAAGTCTGTGGTGAGTCGCATACAATATTAAAGGAAAGCACTCGGCATTAGGTTGTCATCATATTTATGTAATGAAATTAGTCTTTAAAATAAAAGCTGAATAACCAACCACCCTGAATAAAGAATCCTGCACTAAAGTAATAATATCAAAAAATCTAAAATAGTTCAGCGTAAAGAATAACGGTATAATATCGTTTGCTAGTATAAATTTCTTTGTAATGGGATCATTTGTTCGTAGACTATTGCTATGCTATTTTACCTTAATCATCACTTCATGTTTAATATTCCATAAGCAATTCACGGGAATGCGCGAAGGCGTAGTTATCCACACTTATCAAGTATTGTCAAAGAAAGCCCGAGCCGTTAAAACGTCCCGTAATGAAATCAAATCTCTGGCAGGATTAAAGGCGGCCGCTTCGCCGCATCACAATTTGCCGTAATTCCCGCTTAAGGAAAATTCCACACTTTTCGCAATTTCCAAAAGACAGCAATTCCGTCGGCGAGGTTACTTTGACGGTGGTGGATATCCTTTGTCGGGTCACACCGTAAGCTTTGGTCGGACGATTGATTCTAATCAAACAAGTGACGGATGAGCCCCGAAAATCTAAGGTGGTACAGCTTAGATTTTCGGGGCTTTTAGTAAATGAGATAAATACAAATATTTTCTAGACGGTAAATATGTTCATGCTCCCTTTTTCCCCCTAAGCAATTATTCCTAATAAGAAACTTTTTTATTGAAATTGGTTAAAATGAGTCGCTTATATAGAGCGTTAATTGTTCTTGTAATGAATAATTAATTAATAAAAATAAATTGAAAATATATAAAATAATTAACGGATTATACCAACAAAAGTATTAATAATCAGCAAGTCGCTAGACAGCGATGAAGCTTATCATTAAAAATAAATAAAAAACTCTATTTCATAGTAGTAATCGGTATTTCATTTTAAAATTAAATTATTTTTTTTATTAGTTATAGACCACAAATAATAAAGCCGCAATCATTTGTTTTTAAATTGCCTAAAAAATAGTTTTAAAGCATATTTGATCTTCAAAGTATAAAGAATAAGCATATAAACCTTTCTCATTTCTTTTTTGAATGAAAATGAAACCTGTGTTGTTACTGCTAATTCATAATAAACTAAATAATTATTTATGTCCACAAACTGAAAAAATCAACTGAACCGACAAATGTTTTCACTGGAAAAATCGCATCTTACACTTAGTTTCTGTAACACTATTTCTAAAGATGTTAAGATATCCTTCAGCCTGTTTTTATCTTATTGGCGTGATCTTGAGAATTTAGTTTAGCAATGGATGTAATTTTCATGTTGCAATAGGATAGAGACTCAGTGTTATATTCAAATTTTATTTAAATAACTAACAATTATGAAACATACAAATTAATATCGAAATGCAATCGTGCACAGAAAATATTGTAATTTTTTTGATTGAAACTACTATTTAAATAATAACAAGATATTATAACCAATTCTGTTCAACATAAGCTTTTATCGATAACTTGTTACGTATATTATACAATGATGCCTATCAATACGAACACACGACCTTTAATAAGAGTTTGGAAAACCGCAATTATCAATTACAATCGGTTGTACCGGCACTCGACATCAAACGATCATTGTCTATGCTATATATAACCACAAATACAATATGCAATTAGTTAACAGTTGGGCGAATATTCATAACATATGCTACCTTAGTAATGATTTGCAACCATGCTTTGATTGCTTGGTAGCTCTTGGGAATAGCTCTCATTAAATCATGTTACTACTGGTAAATAGTAGTTTATGTTTGCTTTACATAGAAATAATGATAAGAACGATTTATTTTCCACCACAACTAAGCGACTAAGTTCAATTAATAATAAATACATATTTCTTAAAAAACATAATCATTACGCTCAGTTGTGGATCACTGGTCCCTGCATTAGGCATTAAAAACCCTTAAAGAACAGGACACCATTCCGCAGAATCGTTAGCGAAGAAACAGTGATTTGTCACATTTCAAAATATATTAAAGAAACATAAAAAATATATTCCCTAATGAAACAACTTTTAAAATGAACCCTTAGATTTTATATTATATCCTAATGTGTCTTATAACTGCTAATAATATAACATGTTGCCAAATGTGTTATTAAATGAGTATTACACTTATGATTCATATTATTGAACGTATGTACAAAAACAAGTTTTTCGTTTTTCTCTAATTATAAATTAGCTTCAACTTTTCACTTATAAGAATTTAAAAATAGTCTTGCAAGCGTCTGACGCATATTTAGGACTACGGGAGACTCCAGTAACGGATAACGTCAAGTGATCTATCAATTCAATGCATTTTACAAGGTTAACTTTCTGCTTCTCACATTAAATGACTTGAAATATGTACGTGACAGATACATTCTTTGGAATTTCCGCTACGGGATAAAATCATCGTATAAACTATCAAGAGGCCGCAGCGCTACAAACTTCTGATTGCGTTGCAAAATCACTTCGCGTAATCTGCGCAAGTTGAGCAATAAAATGCCAACTTTATACTTGAACCTCGAAAGGTGGAACGGTTTCTATAATTAGTTGGTGTAACGGGCGTGTTTGAACACGACGCTATTTGATGTTTGCCGACTGAAGCGTGCACACAAATTCGCTGAAACCCACCGCGTTATTAACTATGTTGGATCGCTCGACCCTTTTCAAATACGATTGCGTTCGGCAACTCGGCTATAAATAATTGAGGTGGTGAAAATTACACCGTTTCCGTTCATAATGCAATTTACCTTTTTTGTTGACTTGTGAGTTAATTGAATCTGTGACGCGTTTTCGTTGGAATTAAATGCAATTTCGAACCCGTTTGAACGTTAAGTAAAATCGTATCCATAAGTAATGTTTACTAACCTAGATTAATTAAAACCAGCAGTTTTTCTGTGATGTTTAAAGTATACAGTATTTTAAAACATTAAATGTTATTAAAATATACTATAAGTATTATTTACTAATATAATTTTGTTTTTGAGACTTACGCGAATATTAGATATTTTTAAATAATACAAGTTAACGGATTTTATCGCGGTTTATTTTTAAATTTTATCACCCGGTGATAAAATTTAAAAATAAACCGCGATAAAATCCGTAAAGTTGTATTATTTAAAAATACTAATATAATGTTCTTTAATAATATAAAAGGGATATTAAGAAGCCTTCGCATTTATGAAGGTCGCCTTTAAAGTTTTGTCGTTGAAGAAAATTTGATTAAGAACTAGAACCTTAAAATATTATTTATTGTTTTTTAAAAATATTCACCTCGAAGTTTTATACATTTTTCCATTCATTTGAACCAGTTATTCAAACACTCATTTCGCTCCAAGGTCGGTATGTGTTCCTCAGATGCCTATTAACGTTTCTGACTCTCAATATATTACATAGCGACCTTCGAGTATCAGTTATGTCATAGCTACAATATTTTCTTTAGTAAAAGTATATATTGGTCGTCCTTCATGAGATTTGTCACTAAGACAAGTATTTTCACGCTGGAATTATAAGTACCAGCTTTAGACAGACCGCAAATAGGGCTTCATTATATACCACAGATCTTCACTCCCCAAAACATTGAATCCAAGTTAAACCCCTCCGAAAGTTGTAAAAATTATTAAAACGTTATTAGAAAGTTTTCATTCGAAAGGTTAATTTTGTGCGCGACCTGACAGATTCAAAACAACACTGTGACTAAATAGTTGCATCAATCCTTAGTATTTTAAGCTAAAGAATCTCAATTTGAAACACCTATTGTGTTAAGAAATTGTGCTTGGGTTATTGAGATACTTGATATTTTACATATATTCAATTTAACTACGAAGGTATTGTGTGTTTTATATTTATATATATTTTATTAGTTAAAGCCATTCTGAAACTGAGACTAACATACAAAAGGCTAGATATAGTGTTGCGCGGTCTGCCAAAGTAGTAATGAGCGTATCCGCAGCGGCCACAATGCGCGTGGCGTTGGTGAGAATTGCAATGCGGGCTGCAATGGACATGACCACATTCGTAACAACCAGTGTTTTCGACGCCATATAAGAGATCAGGTCATTTACCTAGGGGACCATAAAGCAACAGACACAAATATTCCCAATACAACTTGTTTATCCGACAACATAAAAACTTACCAAAATTATGTAAGTTTTAATTTATAGAATTCCTAATATAATTATGTTTTATTACTAGTAATCCAAATATATAATGTGAGTAAACCTTTTTACAACATTTTTCATTCGTGCCCCAATTGTCATAGCGTAATGTTATATAGCCTGAATCCATTATCGATAAATGGGCTATTCAACATCAAAAGATTCTTTTTTCATTCAGATACGTATTTTCTGAAATTAGAACGATCAACGAAACAAAGAAACAAACTCTTCATATGTATACCATTAGTATAGATTATAAATGTAAAAGTTGTATGTTTGAATTTTTTGTTTTTCAATCACGATGAAACGGATTTGTATAAAATTTGACACACTGATGGCATATTAGCTGAATAAACATATAGATGGGATTAAACAAATCCAAAAAAATATTACGCGATTAAAATCGCTGGTAATTTATAAATATGTTATAATAGTATTATAAATATGTTATAATAGTATTATAAATATGTTATAATATTATATATATGTTATAATAGTTTGCCGGCAAACGTCGTTTAACCCCATAGATTATTTCGAGGATGGAAAAAATAACTAATTTATTGTATGTTTGTAAAGGTGTGGTTTATCAGTAAAGAAGGCATGGAGTGGCCTAGTCAACCTGGGTTTAAAATAGTTAAACTAATTATATGGCTATAAGAAAAAAGATATAGCGTTAGTGAATAACTGACTGAAAAATTTTCATCTTATCTAAATCATTAGAGAAAAACGTGACCTTTTTCTGTTACTACCCATTGAACACAACTCGCAGTTCGCTAAATCAGTTGCCTATTATAGCCGGGCGGAGGGAGGCCCTAGCTAAAATAATTCGACCGACTCTGTAATTCTTAAAAGGGATCACCAATTACGGCCGTACCTGACACGTAATTTGATTGAATGAGTCTAACGACAACCTTGGTAATTTGATTTCCAGAAAATTTTCTATTTATAGGATGTATCAGGTTACGTTGTGCTTTATATGATATTTGTTTATAAAGAAGGCAAAGAGAGCAAGTGATGACCTCCACTCGCAGAATCACAAACGACCCAACAGCAGCAAATGTCTGATTTGATAATACTTCTTACATCCATTTATCATAGTACTTTTCTTGCATTCATTAACTAATCTCATTGACTCAGAAGGTAATAAAAACTCTCATAAAAATATTATAAAAAGTACTGTAAAGTATACCAGATGGACATCCTTACCGCGTTGTCCTTTCACTCTCAATTATTCCAAATTTCAAATTTCTTCACTCCCCTTATCCTGCTAATGACGTACTCTTTCCAAGAAGGGCAAAAAAAGTTAGAAAGATCTCTGAGTAAGTGAATGAGTGGTATTTTGCTTACATATTAATATATCGCTGTTTATGCAACATTATATGATGGAATTGGCCTAACAGAACTATTTATATCAGGACAAAACCGCCTTTAAGTTGATAATTATTATTGTAATTATCGTAAGCATAACTTGTAAATATAATTAAACGTTCAACATATTTAATAGTAAAATACAAAGTATTTGTGTTTAAAAATATTAATGTTTTAAAAAAAATTAAGTCACTTTTTTAATGCATTTAAAAATTATGACATTGATTACAATTATGCGCACATTATCGCATGCAATAATGCTGATAACTTGTTTAAATTCTTTGAAAGCGTAATAAATCGTATTCTTCAAAGTTGTGATACGTTTTAAAAATTAATCGACAGCAGCGTCTCGTATGTTAAGAAAACCTTTTTATTTCAAAAGTTAAAATATTAGTTTGCCTATTCACTTGCATGCGAGCAAAATAGTCCCAGGGGGCAATAAGACCAAAAAACATGCATATTACCTTCTACATTATTTAACAGCTTATTTAGCAACGTCGAAAAACTTAAGCCACAGTCTTTTATCATAGTTTTGGGATTATTTCACATTAACAAACGGGCTTCTACACGTGATTTCGCGTAACAAATTAAGCCTTTAAAGTATTGGTACAAAGATCATAGTTAATAAGTAAAGACTTAAAAATAATCTGCTTTTGCAGTTGCAACAAATGCGATATTAATGTGGAATGAAATGTTTATTAATAAGAAAGCATTTTACTTTAAAATTTTATATTTTGTTTCATTTTATCACGTAAACTTTGAGTTAAAATGCACTATTAACAATTTGTACTATTTACTAAATAAATATTATTATTCATTAAAAAATCGTTAAAATAAGGTAAAGTAAAATAAAGTAACAGCCTATTTTGAAATGTCCCACTGCTGGGCAAATGCCTCCTCTGTACGGAGGGTATAGGGCAAAGTCCACCACGCGGCCCAAGTGCGGATTGGCGGACTTCACATATCTCAG
>JAOCPS010295880.1:0-13029 GCA_025505425.1 Graphium colonna | reverse complement strand
CCGGTACAAACTTAGCATTTTTTGTAAATAGCTTGACTAGGATGGTTGATAGTCGAATCCCTGTAGACGTAATTTATACTGATTTCAGCAAAGCTTTCGATAAGATTGATCGCAGCATATTATTAAGATAAATATTTGAAATGGGCATCGATGGGCCACTTTTGAACTGGTTGCGCACTTACCTAACTAAACTAAGCTCAAAAGTTGTCATTAATGGGTATAATTCAGTTCCATATAATACTATTTCAGGGGTACCACAAGGTTCACATTTAGGTCCTTTGCTATTGAACATGTATATAAATAATATTTCTAATTGTTTTATTAACTCCGAACTTTATATATTTGCTAATAATTTAAAAATCGTTAAAACAATTTAAAATGTTTCAGATGTGTCTCGCCTACAAGAGGATCTAGATCGGTTGGTTAATTGGTGAAATATAACAAAATAATAACAAAATGTTAATTAATGTTAACAAATGTTATTACATCCAATTTACCCGCAAAAAAAATTCGACATTACATAAAAACAGATAATTAAATCAAGAGTTATCCTTTGTTACAGAAATACGTGATTTGGGTATGATAATGGATACAAAGTTGAAGTTCGACAAACATATGAACACAATTGTGACTAAAGGTCTTAAAATCTTAAGGTTTGTTTTGAGAAATTCGCAGGAATAAAAGAAATCTTCTACAAGTATTACATTATTAGTGTGGAATCTCTTTTACGAAGAATATAGTAAGCTTTAAGAAAGTGTTCAAAGGCGTTTCCTTTACCTCCTGTCATTCAGAAACCGTCCACCTTTACGCTACCTAGTTACAAGGAACGCTCAGCACATAATGACATTCGTCCTTTAACCAGTACACGCAAGTTTTTTGATCTTATTTTTTTATATAAATTGGTTAACGGATTACTAGATTGCAGTGAATTACTTAACTCAATTAAGCTAAGTGCTTCCTGCAGGCAACCTAAAAAAAATCTTTTAATTTATTTGTAACTAAATAAAACACTCTAAATAAAAGAAATCTCGGCCAACAATCTGTTATATCAAGATTATGTAAACATATAACACTTTGTCAAAAACTCGTGATATACAGGATGTAAAAAAAGGAGTGATAATATTTAAGGGTATACGGGATATGCCCCTTGTATAGAGTAAATTATAAAAGTAGTAGATCTGAAAGAGTTAATTTGAACTTCCATACATTTTTATTTCATTAGTTTATCGTAAATTAATATTGACAGCCCTTAGTGAGCGATATCTTGCAAGTAGGTACTCGGGCTAGCGGACATGTCATGACCCCCACTCCTCGCCCTGCCTACGTTGATGTTGCGCGTGCGACTACCATGAATACCTACATTCATACCTAATGAACTCTTTTAAGTGGAAATACACCAAAATCGTTATCATAATCAATATAAAAGAATGATAGCGTGTACACTACTACAACAAATTTTACTTTTTAAGCAACACTGAAGTCTTTTTCATTGCTTATTTAAAAATTAAATTGAACTTAGGGAGGTACTCGCCTAGTAAATAAAAAGCGAAATACGCATTGAATTAAAGTATTTTTAATTAAAATGAAACATTAAGGAAACCTAGGTAAAATAACACTAATTTATTATATCGTCGCTCTTACACACTTGAACAAGTAGGTAGGTACTTAGCTAATAAGTATTCTAATTACCAAACTCATTTCACTTTTTGTAAAAAAAAACTTAACTTTCCGGGACAACTTTAAAAAAGGGCTCGAAATGTCGTCCTTCGTGTTCCAAACACAGCTGTTCTGCGTAACATCGAAGCTCTTGTGTAACGCAGCATCCAGGTCGTCATGGAAGCACACGCGTTATAAATTCTGTTTATCATTTCATCACGTGTATCGTACTCTACTGCGTAAGTATGTGTTTTTACGTAGCCCCATAAGAAAAAGTCCAGCGGTGTTAAGTCTGGCGAACGCATACATATCGTTCAAGTATTGGCGGACGCGGCGCCCGTAGTTTGCAGGTGCTCCGTCATGCTGATATATCACATTCACATACTCCGACACTGGCGATTTCCTCAAGCCCTCTTCAATGTCGTTATTCATAAGATCCAAATAAACTTGTCCGTTAAGAGATCAAAAGAAATTCTTTTAACCAGGTATGATTTTTAATTTTAATTAATTAACCAAATAACTATGCCTACTCCCGTAGACGTAAGATCGCACCGTGCGCCGTCTTAAAGGAACTATATAGTTGTAGTAGTAAGCATTAGTTTGTCTGGTGCTGGAAATTTCTTCGACTCGCAGCATGAGGATTTTCGTGGGCTTACACATGTTTATTGTGCAAGTTCAACACTCAGTTCCTGATAAATGTAGCCTCATTAGTCCAGAGCACATTCCTTGAAAAATCAGGATCAGCAGCTACACGATTTCTATACCACGTACAAAAATTAATTCGTGGAACATAATCCGCAGATGTCAACTCTTATGTCCAACTAAAGTGGTAAGGATGTTGCTCGTCGTCGTCCAGTGTGTGCCATATCACCATGTGATTGACGTTAAAAACAGCACCTGCTCATCGCGTGGCGTCCCTCTGATTCACTTCAAAATGTTGTAAGATTTAATCTTCCAATCGCACAGGTTTCGCGGTCGGATGTCCTTACTGCGCCCTGCATGGAAAGTTCCGGTTCACTGAAGAGCACCGTTTCGGAAGAATACCAAATAATGAAATAAAATAATTTAAATATCGGTTAATAAATGACGGGGATACGCGCGAAGATACGTAAAAAATATGAACACCCGAATTGAGTTCCTTCCTCCTTAAAAGTCGGTTAAAAATAAAATAGTTAAGCCATTAATATTAGAACTAGTGAAACCCATTTGCCAATAATTTCTTGTTAGCTGTTCAACGATATTGAATTTATTAGAACATTGTAAATGGATAGATTGTAAAATGTAAATATGTCAATGTAAAAAAATTAACTACTGTATTTTTTGTAGATAAATCAATTAGGGGACCTAGCATGAGTTTCGCGCCTTTTTCTTGACCAAATAACAATACCCATTTTTATATGGCAAACCGTACCTAGTAGCATCAAGTTCAAACATGTTTTTTTGGATACTAGATTTATTATACTAACTACAACAGATGTTTTTTTAAGTAAAACAATCCCGGGGTTTCGGAGATATTTGATAAATTCGCAAAATTTATTCATAAAAAATAGCTTCTATTGCATTCTACATCACTACGACAGATTGCGCAAGCCTCATGTAGGTAAAGCAAAATTATTTTTTTTATACTTTTAATTAAATTCCCTGGTTAAAATCGGATCCATGAAGCGCGATGTCCTAAGAAGATAGCATAATAAAATATGTATGTTTGAGGACAAATAAGTGCGGACGTATCAAAATCATTCAAGAAAATCTTCATTATTATATAATTATTCTTTTTGGTTGGATTAACATACTTTTAAAGGGCCCAACCATTACATCAGATTTGATAGGCCATTGACGATACGTGTGGCTATTGAAATTAAAAATAACATTCAAAGTTTAATAGGGAATATGGTTGGGCGCTACCATTTGCTTGGGATCCCATTATAAATAAAACCAACTCAAGAAATAAGCACAACGCACGACCTGAAGGTACTATAAGTAGTTCTGCGTAGATCTGTATGCAGAATTAATAAGTTACATCAGTACTTCAAACATTTCAGTCCTACCCGTGACCATGAACGCCGTAAATTGTTCGAAACGTCGGATGATAAAATTTAAAATAAACCGCGACAAAATCCGTAAACAAAATATATTTGTTTCTTTAAAAAGTCCCAAAAGGAAAAGTATGATATAACGGATAGTTTGCCCAGTTACTATGAAGTTGAGTAGTTTCATCCTTGATCGTTGGTTTAGTTCAAATGCGAAACATACTTTTTATGACTTTAGATTAACTGATTAAGATCTGGGATTTTTATGTATAATATATGTTGGATTCTCTCTTAACACCAACCTTCACAGTGACCTTTACGAAGGTAAGGATCGATATAGCTGGAAAGAAAGCGTCAGAAAGAAGGTCACCTAATTGGGAAGTCATGACCCTCAGTAATCAGAAACATCACGCGAGCAGGAGGAGGATGTGTTCGTTAAACACCTATACAACGAAAGTAAGGGCAATATTAAAGAAAAGAAAAAATAAGTCTTTGGCATCAAAACTATTTATGATGCGAAGGTTGTAATGATATGCTAGTATTTATTTTTATTATATTACATATTTAAGGTATACAGGTGAAATAAAAATTAATGTACCGAAAAAACATATTCATTTCAGTTTGTAATAATGTAATTATTTTCTAAAACTTGTCTTTTGAGGACTTGTCTTCTCATTAATGTTGTATTTGATTTGTTATTTAAACTCAGTCTGATAAATTCTTGGTTAAGAATATTGATTTTTAATCTCTAAGATATAGTTCCTATTTGCTTAGAAAACAGTTACGCAACTCAACTAAAAATTTATTTGCAATAAGTTTTTACCTGCGGTTTTACTCACAATATTATTAGCTTAATTTTTAATCGATTTGTTTTCTATGTATCCCTAATTTTTATTACCTTTTCTCTCCTTGGTACATAACCAACAGTGTGTTTCAACCCTCAAGTTAGTATATTTAGGAATTATTTTTCACGGCTTGTAAACGTTGTATTAATAGGACAAGAGACCACATTTTTAGCTCAAACTATACCCATGTGAAAAATTTGTATCGTGCGGCAGTTATTCTCTGAGGCGTATATATACAAAAAAATATACATACCCAAAAGTAGACAAACAATCTGAAAAAAAACTGTAGCACTGTAGGAGTGACGACAGAAGTGAAAATTAGAAAAAGGCGCGGAGTGAAATAATAACTATAAAAAAGTTATGGATAATTGATAACAGTTAATAATAACAATTGTAACATATATATTGAATGTTGTAAAAACTGCGACACAGCAAAAGGGAACGAGCACAAACTATAGATGGCAGCATAAGACTGTTAGTAGCGACTTTCGTAACGTTTTAAAAAAACGATAATTAAACAATTATTAACGTTTCATCATATGTACTTATAATAGTTTTTCAAGATGATAAACGTAATAAAATATGAATTTCGAGGCATTTTATATCATGTCTGCTTATAGTTTACTGCAACGCTTCTGAAATTGAGATGCTAACTTTTAAAGGAGTTACAAGGAAGTCCCTCACGTTGTTGCAAGACGGGAACATAGTGTATAACTTTTATTTAGTATATCATTTCTATTCATATATAATCATTATATTCAAATAGAATCGAAATTAGTTCAGTGTCATATTTTCGCATGTTATAATTTTATAACATTGTATAAACTGATCATTTTTATCGAAATATTTTAAATCAACTTTGATCGCCTTATAATCCTTTATTAGAATTTACTCTATATATTCAATATGTTGCAAACGACATTTTAATCTGAAATTAAAAGATTTTAATGAAATATATTTATTATTAAAAAATATGAAATCTTACAACTTTTTTGTCGAAATCGTACCCTAAATTTGACCAAGAATGATTATATTCTTGGTCAAATTTAGGCTACGGTATAAAATAAAGCATACTCGGGAAGTAAGATTGTCGGGCAGAAATTTTAACTGTATTCTTTTACCTCTCTTCACAATTTTTATCCTTTGCTTCTAACCCTGTCTTATTAATCAATTGGAATCTACCTTTAGATATTTTTAAAAGAAAAACAACTGCACTAAATTTTTGTCGTCCCTTGAGCATTGAACCCAAAATCTCCAATTTGTAAAATAAAAGCCCGTTGAAGGTGAATTTAATGCAACCGATAGAGATCGAGACGAAAAATCGATGAATAGAGGCATAAACAGGGCCCCCGGGAACATGATTTATTATTATAGGTGTGATTTGAGATTGGAAGAAACCATATTTGGAATTCAAATGGATCAACACGGAAATAATCTTCCGCGAAACCAAACATTCCTGTACGAATAGGCATAATCTATTGTAATAAAATTAATAATAGATTAAAAGTTTTAGTAACCCTAAAAGGCAAAAAAAGATGAATGTGAAATCTTACTACATGGTTAGATAATTAATTGATTGCATAAAAATAAAAAAAAAAGAGGTAAGAGATCTCTTAGGGAATCCAAAAAGAAATAACGAGCATGAAACCGCGTATATGTGTATTAAAATTACGAGTCACAAGGTTAAGAAGAAAAGGCATATTTATTTAAAATATAATGTAATGTATTGTTCAATAATATAATGTTTATAAGGTAATAGAGCCTAACATCTTTTCAAAGCCTTTACTGCACTTCTATGGCCACGCTAGCCCGATAAAGTACCACTGCCCTTTATAAAGTCAGCATAAAATAAAGTATACATGATTTTTGGAGATACCGGATGGTCATGTCTACCCTTTTCTTTCCCCACTAAATCCTGGTCCAATCCTATCCAATAAACGTATTCTATCCGATTTCCCAGGTCGACAATGCATTCGTGACCCTCGGAATGTTGCGTGTTTTTGGCCGACGTGATCGCTTACCATCTAGCTATCCGTCTGCTCGTTTCTATTCCTTTGGAAAAAAAAACTTTGTAAACGTAGCAATATTTTTGACATGGTTAATTTCATCTTAACCATCACGACGAAAATTGTTTCAAAAATTAAATTGCTCAGTGGGATGTTGAAAAAGTGCATGTGTATATGTGCAAATTCAAATGAATCCCTTTTTTCTCTTAGTCTACTGATACATTATCTTATTAGGCAATCTCTCTTCGCATAAAAGAAAAAAAACAAAACTTGAGCTAACATAGCTACTTTAATCAACAAAAATTACCAATATTGATATTCCGTGTCACAAATTCTTCTCCGAAATATCAATGAAAACCTGTTCCAAATTTACACTGTATAGTTGATATGTTTGGGGACAAAAGGAAATGAATATGTTGAAAAAATTATTCATCAATATAATTTTATAAAGCCTTATATTAAAAAAACTTACGTAAAACGTATAAGTATCCCTTGGTTCTTTTGTACTCTTATCTCAAAGGCCGGCAACGCTCTTGTGTTAAGGGAGTCCATGGGCGGCGGTAATCACATAACATCAGGTGAGCCGTCTACTTGTTTGCCTCTTTCTCCATAAAAAATAAAAAATAAAGGCCCAGTCAAGATGGCTAGAAGTGGCGGCCACATTACAGCACACCCCATTCGGACACCCCGAATTTGGAGCAAAAAAAGTTCTCCACCCGTTAGGGCCTAGTGATCAGTCTCGATGAAGCTCGCACCTTATGAGAGTCATGAACCCTTGCAGGATCGTTCTGCGTACAATAATATACTTTAAAAATGTGGATGTGGGATGAATTGGCGCTAGTGATATTTCCGAACCGATATGAACTAGAGATCATCATGGTAACAGTTTGCTGTTACACTAACGAATAGCACGGTTATAACTCCTCGGGTGTTGCGGGAGTCCATGGACGGTAGTAATTGCTTACTGGCATTCTTTATTAAAAACTTACTTTGACAGATGGTTTGTTGGGTATGAAAATAAAGGTTTTTATGTAAACTATTAGGTTATATATTATAGAAAAGGATACTTTAGGAACTAGTTAATTATTAAATAAAATCTTTACTCTTTTCTTGTGTTAGGAAAAATCTCGATGCTTTTTTTAAACACAAATTTAAATACCTCTTGTAAATTGTTAGTAAACTATGCTATTCATTCATTCAATTATAGCGCCGCAAAGAAGACGTCTATAAGACAATTTGTAAAAATATGCCTACCCCATGGAGGAATTATGTTGGGGATGGAAAAAGGTGGTATGGACGATGTGATTTAGAAATAAGGAAGAAGAGAGGACAAAAAGCTATTTATATTTCTTTAAGAACAGTTGTCATGAGTGTATTGCGCCATTTGATAATACGGGTATTTCTTAGAAAAAGGCACCAAGAAACAACAAACTGGCTCTAAATGTATAACCGTATTATGATAGAAAAGGAACGTATTTTGCGTTGTATGTATATTTAATAATTATTAGAATTGAACTTTCATGAAAAATATTTCGACATATTTTTGTTTTAGTGTTCAAAACCTAACCTATCAGACAATTTTATTAGCAATATTCCGCGAATTCCGTGCGTACCGATTCCAAAGTATATTTTTACAAGTTATAAAATAATTTTACGTATCGGTCTATAATAAATGACGGATGAAAGAGTTGCGATTCACTAACGGAAAAATAAAACACAATTGAACAGAAGAATATGAATGTCAACGAAAAATGGCAAATTACGAAGTTTTATATCCCGATGACTTTTTTTTATACAAGTTTGTTTTCACAGATTTGACACAATTACAAAACAGACTTCAAACGCCTGAAATGTATGCTTTCGAAACATATCTTTTTTTATATTAAACACAAACTGCTATTCCCATTTTTATAAAAATAAAAAATTTTCTTAAAGATCCTTAGGTCTTATTTATCTGAAACTACCGCTGATGACAATCGACTCCACATGAATTGAGCATTCAAGAAATGTTGACAAAAGCTCGTGGCAAAAGCTTTTGTTTGTTTCTGTTGAGATAATATTAATTTTACAAATGGCGAGTTTAATTTAATAAGTGATTTAAGCTTATCAGTAGATTTTGTTATATTACCAGTATTATTTTCATAGAAAATTTAAAACCATATTTAAAAATTCTTACCTATACATTTCTGGGATATATTTTTAGTTACATACTTCAGTTTATTTTGAAATCATTTCACAAAATTTTCATCAGTCTTTTAAAATTTTAAATTACTTAAAAACTAATCCAAATTTACAGCGTAGGCGCTTGAAGTCAATTTTATAATTTTCTTTAAAAATTACACTTGTTGTTACTTTTGAAAAAAAATTAAGTGTTATATAATACCTGCCTAAAATAAAATGCAACTATCAATTAAGTTCCTGAACAATTAATCTATGGGACAAAAATTTCTTCAGGTATGAGAACTCAAGAAGAATTTTACATCATATTTTGACAGTATCCTGCGTTGCAAGGATACAAAAATTATTGACAAGAAGTCACATTGATTCAAAGTTATACATTTTTTTCTGTCTTATTGCTCTAACAACGAATATTGCGCAGTCTTTGTAAAGAGAAAAAAACCGAACAAAGCTTCTTAATTATTATTATGTTTATAACATAGATCGATTTGCTCTACAACTTATTTTTTATATTTATCCTAAACTAGTTGCTTTCCATGGGCTCTTCCGTATGTTTCTTTAGTGATGATAATGATAATAGTAATTAAGGACAACTATAGGAGATACATCTTTAAGGATGACATCGTTGACATTTGTCGAGCCTATCGCCGTCCTGGGGAGTCGCTACGGCATGTCATCTCCGGTTGTTCGGCGCTTTTTTACACTGAATATTTGCACAGGCACAAGCTAGTGGCGACAATCCTCAGGAGCTCGCTCTAAAATATGGTCTCACGGAACCAAGGTTTCCGTATTACAAGTATTTGCCGGAAGCCGTGCTCGAAAATGACCGCGCCAGGCTCTATTGGTACCGGCTCATCATCACGGACAGGACAATACTGGCGCACAAGCCTGATATCGTGTTTACGGACCGGGCACAGTGAAGAGTATTTTTGGTCGACATAACAATCCCATTTGACGAGAACCTCGTGATAGCTGAAACGGAAATATCTGGACCTGGCTCATGAGGTGACTGACATGTGGGATCAAATGTCAACCGAAATTATCCCTATTGTCGTATCTGCGAACGGGTTAGTCACAGTCAGCCTCTCACTACATCTGATACGGCGGGGACTCCGCAATGGTCAGCTTCTGGCTCAAATGCAGAAAGCGGTGCTCCTCAATAACGCCTGAATCGTTCACTGATTTCTTTCTCTTGCACCCCAACCCTCGGCCGTCTGGTATACCCTGCTGAAGGCTACCTTCTGGCTGGGCTATATCTATTTATGTGATGTTTATTTATATTGTGTATATCTTATTATTTGTTCCATATATTTGTATCATATAATTATATATTTAGTTGTGTATATTGTGATATTCTAATTTATATGATGAGAAGTCCCAGCACGACGAGAAAAATGTTTTCATCCCCTATAATAAATAACGTTAATTTCTAGAAACATGGTTAACAATGTCAACTGATGTGATGTCATAAATATTCAAACGTATCACATGTAACTTACTCCATAAGAAGCGTACCAAAATTAATACTCCAAGAAAATAATGATAGTTAAAATTAAGAGTTATGATTCATTTCAATTTAACAAGGTCAAATATGACAAACAATAAATGCTACAATAGGAATACAATAAAACGATGATTAGTTAGCGATATCATTTATGTTATCATTAAAATATTCACCTAAATTATAATAATATCGGTCAGCTAGAATAACCCGCAATTTCTTTTTAAAATGAAAAATATGTAAATCTCCTACATTTTTCGTAGTTTGTTATATATCAGCGGTGCCACACAAAAGACGCTGTCACGCATACGAGCTGTTCTCCCACGGCGCACGCATAACCTTCCGGAGTTCCGTAGACTTCACACGGCAACATCTCATAATTGCTGAAACAATCTGAGGTTGCTTTTTAAAATAACAGCTTTTTCATAAATATATAAAGAAGTCAATGTCAATATTTTATTTTCTTTAAAATATTTTTGCAACTATCCATGGTATTCAAATTAAAAATAGCTCTGACGCATCTCTTTTGAGCTTTGAATGCTAAATGTTTTTCTGTGGCAATGCCCTAAAATATAACCCCATAGCGTAACCTGGATTCAACCAAGCAACCACTAATTTTGTATAAATACTGCACCAAAATATTACTGGCATTATAAATAAAACTAATTTATTTACTCTCAATTTAGAAGATATATTTGTAAAAAAAACGTATATATTATATGCATAATAGAACACTTCATATCATCGGGTATTGAAGACAATTTAACACTACCTAACTATAATTTGGCAGCTATTTATACACGAAATACATATAGGGGAGGCAGTTGCATCCTTGTAAGAAGAAGTTTATCCTTCAAAAAACTTGAATACATATCAAGTTATTGCGTACCGGAAGCCATAGAATGCTGCGCTATTGAACTGACAAATAATCCACTTATTATAATATGTATATAGTGCCTAAATTAAATAATATCACAGTATTTTATGAAAAACTTGATATTATTTTAAGCAAATTGACTAAAAAATATGCTAAATTGATATATTAAAAAGAAGTAATGTAACTATAGAATATTGTAATTTGTTATTAAATTATAATCTTCATTTAGTCATAAAAGAACCCACAAGACCGGAAAGCAACACGTGCATAGACAACTTTGCACATAATGGAACTAGTATATGTAAAGGAAAATGGTTTTTAATTTAGGACTCTCAGACCATACTGCACAGATATTGGAATATCCTGTTGCAAAAATAATATTTTTGATTTATGGAAAATAAAACGTCGAGATGTTAGTAAAGAGAACATGAATAAATTTAAATCGTACATTCAATCATTATCATTTTCTGAGGTGTATGCAGCAGACGATCCCAACAATGCCTACAGTAAATTTATTGAAAATTTTAAATTAATTTATGATCCTTATTTCCTTTAAAGACCATAACCGTGAAATAAAAAAAAAGGTTACATGGCTTACGAAAAGCATCAAACTATGTTCAGAAACTCAAAGGAAAATGTTATGGAGCTATATATATAATCGTAATGATCAAACCAAATTGTGATTAAAAAAATAAATACTCATACGCTCAAAAAAGTCATTAAATTTACGCAATAGGTTAATAGTTATAGAATAAAATTGCCAGATAACAAATCGAAAACTGTTTAGTAAATTATTAATGGGAATAACAGTAATCAGCTGCAAGATTATATTGGAAAAATAGAAACAGGTAATGATAACGTCTACGTCAATAATCCAAAAGACATTGCTGATACATTTAATAATTATTATATTGACCTTGTAACGACATCCCAAAATGTAAAACATAATAACGATAGCAGTATCGTTATTATGTTTTACATTATACATTACATATTCTAATGTAGATTAGAATGCACTTGCGCATTCACTTTTTATGGAACCAACAATTTCTCAAGATATTTCCATTGCAATCAAATTATTAATAAATACAAATTGCAATGGAATGGATGACATTTCTACACGTGTTATAAAATTAGTTGACGAGAGTGTTTCTCCGCATTTGTGTCACATATTCAATTTATGTTTAAATGTTGGTATTTATCCAAAGGGTCTTAAAGCAACAATTATTAAACCACTACATAAAAATAAGGGTTCGAAGGATGGTATAAAAGTTATAGACTTTTTGCACTTACACCAGTTGTATCGAAAATTTTAGAAAAGATCATACATAAATACCTATACAGCTATTTGGAAAAAATTAAGTTACTAAAGGACGAACAGAAAATATTTAGAAATAACAAGACGATTAACAGAGCAATATATGATTTATTAAATATAATAATTTAAAATATAGGCATTCAAATAGGCATTTGCGCTTTATTTCTCGATATAACCAAAGCTTTTGAATATGTAGAGAATGATAATGACCTACCTAAATGTATTTCACATCCAATGGTTTTATTTGCACAGCCATAATTAAGAACGCCAAATATGACCTTGAAGGTGAAATAAATGTTACGCTACAACAAATTATTGACGAATTACATCAGAACAATTTGCAATGAAATGTAGAAAAAACTAAATTTATTCGATTTCATCAAAGATGTAGGAAAACAAAAACACTTATATGTATTATACAATGGAAATCAATTAAAAATGCTGATTCTACAAAATTTTTAGGCATGAAAATTGACAGCAGAATGACATGGGCTTATCAATTGGAAGAAGTGTGTATCGAAATGCGTAAAGCTGCTTATATTTTAAGGAAATTATCGAAAATTTGGGAAATTGTCGCAAAAAAGACAATATATTTAGATCACAAAAAAAGTGCATAAG
>JAOCPS010295769.1:0-13030 GCA_025505425.1 Graphium colonna | reverse complement strand
AATATTTACTTTCTATATTTTACGGCTTGTACTACTTTCCATACTAGACGAACTATTTTGCATTGGGGCTCGTATATCGTCGGCTTACTTGTCGGTAAACTTGCTACCGCAATAATAAGTAGATTTACAGGAGAAACAAAAAATATTATTTTTTAATTAAGAATTAATTTTAAGAAAGGGTTTTAATACAGTTGGTGTTTTTTTTATATTTTCTTTAATATAAAATGTAATAGGCGTTGATTTATTCATTAAATATTTATAAATTCCCATGTTTACTTTTTTTTCTTTTTTATCTCCGCAATTTATAAACCGATTTTAAAAATTCTTTTTTATCTTATATTCCGGTATGGTATCATAATTTTTTTTCAGGAAAATCAGTTCACTATTTTTTTCTTTCAAATCAAAATAACCAAATTGATTTTATGTATTCCGCGCGTATCGCCGTCATTTATGAACAAATTTTAAAAAATCTTTTTTTTATATGAAAGAGCATTCTTCGATAGCATTAACTGATATGTTCCTTTAAAAAAAATATAAAACTCGCATCAGTAGTTTGTTTTTAAAATCAAAGTAACGATATGTTTCAAAAGTACAGTTTTAAGGTTTTAACGTTTGAAGTCGATTTACGTAATCTTCCTAAAATAAACTTGTTAATAATGGACTTAGCAGTACTTAGAATTTCTAATTAGTCTTAAAATTTCTAATTCGCATAAATAGACGTAAATTATAGATAATACGAATTTGCTTCTAAAACTAAACATCATATTTTATTAGCTTATGTTAATTAAAAAACAAAGAAACAGGATTCTGGGTAAACAAAACATATTTTAACTCAAAATATTTGAACATTGATAGCCAGAATATTTTTATACGGAAATTTCGGAATTACAATCCAGTAGACACTAAGATTACACACCAATCAATAATGAAGTAAAATATCATAATAATTAAATTAAATTAATCATGATAATTAAATTAAAGTTGTTTTTAAATACTGCAAGTCTTCAAACTTCCTTTTTACAATTTATCTTTTAGTTAGGAACCGATTTCGTAGAACAAGGCATTTATAACCGGCGATTTTCATTGCGGTAATATTTTCCATCCATCAGTAAACCTTAATTTAAAATATATGTTACCGTTTGGAAAATATTTAAGAGCCCTAATACTGGTGACTATAGTGGCACCGTAGACACGTCCAAGACGAATGCTTTTAAAAAAATATACTTCATCCAAAAATTTTGAAAATGCATTGTTTAAGCATTTTGCACCGCAAGGTCTTTTCTGAGAGCATTTCCTTGTGGACCTGCAAATAGATAAATACTCCGCAGGTTTTTGCCTTTAAGAGCTCGCGCAATAGAGGAATGAATACTATTCCATTGTGTATGTCAATCTTGAAATTTTTGTTCCATAGTTAAGTTGTTGTTAGAGCCGTCAATAACAAAGCATTGGACGTTACAAAGTTTTGATTGGTACATAACCATCGCTATGTAAATAATGATTTAAGATGGTCTTCACATTGTCGTTAAATCTTTTTTTCAATTAAGCTTACCAGTATACTTGCAAACTCTTTAGAATTTAAACCTCTTTTGGTTTCATCCCATAAATAGCAATAGCTATCCAATAGTTTTCGAAATTATAAAAAGCAAGGTGACATTATCGAACAAAGCTCCAAACACAGATTTGTTCGATAATATAAACTACTTATATTTCATTTGGGCGTCTCCAAAGCTGCCGGTAGATCAACCGTAAAACAATGCTTTCACCAGCTTTATCCATTTTCTTTTTCACTTCTTGCTTCGTCTTTCTTATTTTGATGTTTCATATAATCTTCTTGCGACTTATTGCTATCTTTTAATAGGACACATGTCGCACACTGGTTTTATGTTAGTAAAATCCAAGATTTTGTATGTCAAATTCTTCATAAAATTACATATATGTAAACGAAGCATGTACATTACATGTTACACACGAATCTTTTACATACAAATTGATGGTAATAATAGATACTTTTTCTGTGTACTAGCGCCACATTTACGACGACGATTCCAAGAATTTTTTAAACTCCTGATGGTTTTGACGCATTTGCTGTGGTGCTATGATAACTGTACTCACCACGCGATTTTATTAATTTAAAATAAAAATCGACAGTATCTGTTCTACTAGCTTGTGCAGCATTTTTTCTGCTCCGAATGGTGAGTAAATTGTAATAACAGACAAAAATGGATTTAGCACGTTACACTGAAAGCCGACGATTATATCGTATATATTATAAGCCTCGGTTTACATGCATAAATTCTACGTACACAAACAATCAAATCCCAAGCAACGACCTGTAGCCATCTTATTTTTTACCTGAACTTGCGCCCGCAACGCTTTCGTCTGCATACGCTCTTGAGTAAGCAGCAGTTGTTCTTCGCTCAGCCGTTTAGCATTATTCTCTGATTCGCGTCTTCTCTCGGAAATTGTTTCCTAAAATGGGACAAGTAAGACTTTATTAAAAATAACACACCTCCCCCATCTCTGTAGAAGTGCACCTCAACCTTTTGGAATGACTACTGTTTTAGATTAAGCTTTTTTATCGCGGAAATTCGAAATAACACTTGACGTGCGAGACTAAAATGTAGCTTGTATAATTTAAAATTGCGTTATTTATTTATAACCAAAAGTAAATGAATAACAAACATTCATTAATTTTATTACATTTGCGGGAATTACAAAATTAAATTAAAAAAAAATAAGTTTTAAACATAATAGATCTTACAACATGACAATTTCAACGGAGGTGTCATTAGTACAAAGTGTGCACACAATAATCAATGTACAGAAGAGAAATGTACAATGCGCGCTCTAGCAACGCACACATAGACATCGCTTACAAACACGATATCTAGGAACAATGTTATAGGTTTTAGAGAAGCGTTTTATGACGTTTTTTTGTGTATAGATGGTGCAACAAAAAAATAAGTTATTATCATTGTTCAGTTAATGGATGCTTTTAGTCTACTTTAAACAGTGAATTGTCGTTTTTTAAGCAACAAGTTGGATCGAGGCAAGTAGGTATTTGACTAACAAAGAACAGTAGTTAGATAAGTACCACCCCACGGCCCTACACCGAAAATGCCAAAATTAGTTTATGGTCTTAATAATATATTTACAATTCATATTTTGTATTGTAATATAGACTGTGTTAGTCTAATATTCAATTATTTACTTAAAAATTTAGAAACGGTAGAGGTTTTCTTAGGTAACGGTTATAAATTTTAGGATAAACTTTTACTTTGTTTCAGGGGTGTTTGAGATGGTTGATGTGGATGCAACTGAGTGGTTGAGATTGATACACAGAGAGAATTTATAATATTTAAATTGCCGCCGTACCCACGTGTGTCAAGCTCATAGTAATATATTATAATCCATTATAATAAATTCAAGTCGAAAGTTTCTTCCTATACTATTTCGTTCCCTATGCTTTTTCAATTATTTGTTTTTATTTCCGTTATTCGTGTTTTTCTCATTAACATACATTAATATTTAATCAAACAACTAAATACAAATGCCATTACCATGATAGCTTTTTCGCACAGGTCAGAGCTGACAATACTTGCGCGATCGTTTGCCTTTGCACACTAATTATTTCGTGGTATTAGCTATTGGTGCTTTAAAGGATTTTCATTATAAATAACAATGTGATTTGTGAACAATTAATTCGTCTTTATGCAGTTTATCCGCAGAGTGAAGACTAATTCTGTTAAAATTTATCCTAAATGAAACTCTTTGTGCTAGCTAAAGTTGCATTGGGTCGGTTCTTCGAAGTTGCACCACAATTTTGAAAACAATAACTTTAAAATTTATTGATAAAGGGTTTGCCGATAGTAAAAGTAGCGTGAAAATATATTTTAATGTTGTACTCTAATAAATAAATTGAAAAAGCTTGTTTAAAATTGTTCACTGTGTATGATAACAAAAGGAACTGTTAAAGACATCTAATGTATGTATATTTGTGAAGCATTTGTAATATTACAGTATACAAAAATAATGGGTTCACAACCATTTTTACGTCATTGCCACTTAAGCTACTACATTCAAACAGATTTATAATTCATATATATACCACCATTACATTTTCCATAACATTTTCATCAATAAAGAAAATATTAACATTTCAATGGTCTGGGGTATATTGTGATTATTTATGAGGATAGTGAATATAAACAGCCTGTACCAAAAACTGCTCCTTGTGGGACGCCTTACGTAACTGTGAATACAAAACGAGTTTAAATAACAATTCCCCTTAGATGGGCTCCTTTGGCGCCTTCGCCTCAGCGTTGGCTTAACTGGCGGCCTCACTGCTTAGTATTTAGCTAATGGATAAGAGTGAACCCTCATACCTGTGCTTTGGCCAGCTGCGCCCTAACTTCCTCTAGTTCCGCTCTCAAGACATCGGCCTCCTTGTCCGCCTGGGCCAACTTTGCTTCGGCCTGGCTCCTTAGACGGGCCTCTTTAGCCACGTTCGCCTCTGCGTTGGCTAAACGAGCCCCATCAGCTTCTCCACCACTTAATGTTTGACGCCGAAGCGCTCGCTCTTTTGCTATCGTGTCCTGTGAAAATATTATTGTTGTTGGCGTTAAAAAATATTTATTGCTTTTAAATAATGAAAGATTATCTTGTTAGTTTCAGTTAGAAAAAACTTTTTTTTCTGCTTAGTTGTGTTTTCTAGGCGATAACTTAGTCAATTATGTCAAAGGCAATGACAACAAAATACCAGGGTAGATTGACATAATTTTGTTTAAACAAAAAAAAGAACTCAGTGATGTTTTAAATAAAAGTTAACAATTTTAGGATGACAACTTCATTTTATACTACAACCAGCAGTATCAATTCAAATCTTTACGGACATTAAGAAGTATGTCGGGCAATGGCTGATGCGTTTGGTATATTACACCAGTCACAGCTCTTGTAACATCACAATAAATATAGCTTGCTAATTAGTTAGTACTTAGTAATATAAATCAAACTGCAATTAGCAACGCTGCCGTTCATAAATTAGCAATACGGACTAATACTAAGAAGTAAAAATGTAAAACTACCATAACTACATTTCTTATTTCAAAAACTACAAGTTAATTTACTAAATGCTCTAACCAACTAAAGACCGATTAATGATTTATATAATAACATGTAATAAGTAAATATACAAGAAATACAATTGTTTTACAATACTAATAAAAACTACGAAAACGTCTACGATACACTTACGATGGCCCGGACATTGATTTCTGTAATACTTCTATGTCTTAAATCTTGTACATGCTGAATAATATCCTGTTAAAAATATTAATATGCTGTAATATTAACAGCAAAGTCAATGATAAAACGAGAAGAGTAATATTCACGTCAGACTTATAACATTTCGCTTTTTGCATCAGGGGTTTATAAATAAAACTTGTCGATTGTATCCTCAACAGACAAGCCTCTATTAAAGAAATGGTTGTATTTGTTTTTAAAATACACTTGTATTTCAAAGACAAATACAACTAATTGTAGCAACTGTGGCTATATTTATAAGAATAATAAAATACTCACTCCATATACAAATTCAGTGTAGACAATATAATAAAATAACTAATCTCTAGGTTTTCTACTTGATTTATAAGTACAGTGAAATATTATATTTATTATACATTATAGAGATTATTATACAGCGTCATGTTTATCAGCCACTGAGTTATAATATGAATTTTATTCTTAGTAAATTTACCTTGTAATGTTTTTGCTGGGCACGAGCAGTCTCCGCAGCCATATTAGCCCGAGCGGTTTCCGTCTGTGAATTGGACAGTCTTGACTCCAATCTGCTAAGTTCATCTTTTAAAGAATCCCTCTCGGATTGAAGGTTCGCTACTATGGCCTGCGTAGCGCGTAACTCGGCATTGCTACGTTCTACGATACCCGATGATAGTTCTTGGTTGGTACGCTGCAGGACCATACGCTCCTCTTTCTCTACTTCCACTTGGCGTTCAAGGCGTCTATTGAATACGATGAGATTAATTCTAGTTTTTAGTAGCAGTAAACATAGAGTTAGTCTTTGATGTTAGTATTGTAAATTATTATTGAAATTCTGAATTCTTTTTGGAAAATGAGAGTCACTTATAAATTAAATACTAGATGTGGCTCATAACATTATAATTATTGATATAATTATTAGTAAATACCACACGCAATTAAATTCGAATTTAATTCGTGTATATTCGCATATATGGGTAAATTCGTTCATATATTATTAATAATTCACTTCACATATTATGTTTATATTTTATGTCATTGTGATGAATCAAATACATGGTTAACACACATACATTTTACTAATTGAATGTATTTCATCCACATGTTATATAAAAATATTAGCTTTCTGCACTTCTTCTCTATATGAAATTTTATTGAGTCAAATTTTTTTTGCTGTATTTTTGTTAAAAAGGGTACAGAGATTTTGCTTCACATATTAAAAGTCCTCCTAACCAAATGTCAATCACGGAGGCCAATCTACTCAGAGATCAGCGAACTGCGCAAGACATATAATAGTAAATAAGTGTAATGTGTAAACGCAGACACAGGTGCGCTCTCTGTTCCTCAACTCTCAAAGCCCAATAGGACGGATATCCAACTTTTTATTATTTTACATGCCCCTAACGGATGGATCATTTCTCTTTTCAGGCAATCGTGTGAACAGCCCACGTTGCCCTAATCCAACTAAGAAACAAAAACACAAAGTTATTGTTCCCCCACGGGTTTCACTCCCATGACCTCCGGTTTACAAAGCAAGGACCCATACTACTAGGCTAATAATATTATGTAAAAGTGACCACCACCTCCCTGGCCTAGAGGCATGAGCACTTGTTTTACAAACCGGACGTCACGAGTTCTTGGTTAGTTAAGAGCAATTACCTGAAAATTAAGATTATCCATATGTTAGTTGAGGGTGTAAAATGCTCATTCCAATTGTCGAGAACACCTTCGACAATCACTAAACAATGTCAGCCTTACAACTAATTTATCCTCTGAATTCAGTTTATCTCTTTGGGTTACGATTAGACACAGTGTAAAACCAGTTATTCAGGCAAAATATATAGATACAGAATATATAAATACAGGTAGCAGTGTCCTCTGGTGATCACTTCAGCTTTTATAAAATGATCTTAATATACCAGTATATATTTATTACCCAGTATCTACATACTTGTAGAATTTCATCATAGCAACTCAAGCCATGAAAAGTAAGTTTACACGGGCTGAAGAGTTCTTTATTGTGTCAATACTCACTTGTTCTGCAGGCTGAGCGCGGTGATCTCAGCCTGCAGCTTGGCTCGCTGCCTTTCAGCCTCGGCATCGGCGGCTCTGCGGGTCTTCTCGGCATTGGCGCCGGCCAAAGCCTCCGCCTCGGCCAACTTGCTCTGGAGGGAGGCGATCTCGCGCCCTCGCATCACTGCCAGCTTTTCGGCAGATCTGAAGTTTAGGGCTCAAGGTTTAAGCTCGGCTTTAAAGGCCTCTTTAATAAGGCGACCAGACCGTTTTTCCAAAAGTCGCCGGTGAATGTATGAAATGGACACCGGTCTCCATATTCCATATGCACACTGTCGATTTCATTGCTGTTTAAATTTCAACATAAGAAGCGGCACACATGTATAGTGAATGTAGCATCTTGTACTTATGTGTATCAATTTCCGAGACATTAATAACATAAAATTAGTGCCAACATAAATCCAATGGTTTTCACATAATACAGTTTTCAAAGTGAAAAAACTTCAAATTCATATTTATTCTGATATTCAGGTTCGAAATGAATTGACGTGAATTTTATATTGATTAAGAATATTTTATACTTCTTTTATTGTATTTAAAAATGCTTCAAAAAGTCTTACTTGAATGTGGCAAGGTCTATGGCGGTACAATCGTGTGACGCGTTGAAACCTCCAGAAATTTCTTCAGGTTCCTCAGGCGCAACGAATGTATATCCTGTATAACAACAATTGAAGTTATACATTTAAAAGAAACAAAGTTTTAAGAATATATATTATAGGGGAAAACTTGAGGATATATGAATAGGTGGTTTTGGTTAAACTTTTTGTAAGTAGACTAAGTTAGCTTCTATAAACTTGCTTTTAAGTTAGGTTGAAGACTTTACTGTCACCCAGGTGAATATGCATTTAAAGAGGGAATAACGCTAAGGTTGATCATGACGTAGACTACTTGCTTAACATAACTTTTAATTGTGTTACACAGTTGCTAGCTGTATAAAGAGAATTGCCCTAGAATTCGGATGCATCCAATTTGGGTGGTTGGCCTTGTTAGATGGAACAATAAGATGAGATGTAAATATAAGAAGTATGTTACTCTTGTATGTCGAGATTCTTGATAGTGACTTTTGATTAGTATCATTCTTTACTGAACAAGATCAAGGACTTTAAATCGTTTGCAGAAACTCTATTATGATATAATTATGTGATAACACAACTGTGTACGATGATTTAAGATTGTTAAATTTACGCAAGTTATGTCTATAGCGTCTTACATTTATACTAATATTACAAATTTTTAATTGTGTTTTTCAATGTTTGTCACTCTATCATAGCAAAACGGGTGAATGGATTTTGATAAAATTTGACATACACATAATTTACAAGTCGGACTAACATAGATGTATTTTGGACGAATAAAAAAACGCTGGTGAAACCGTGGGGAACTGTTAATAATTAATGAGGAATCTGAAGGGCATCTCGTAGGTATGAGCCATTAGAATTGATTTTTCTGTCCTAAATGTTTTGCAGTCATTGGGACATTTAGTTGTCTCAGGCCGGGATAGCATCTGTCCCACCTGGCGCGAAAGGGTCGAAAGGATAAAGCGTCTCACCGACGAAGGGCAGCTGTCCGGCGAAGGGCGGGCGCGTGCGGAAGGGCGCGGCGCAGGGCGGCGGCGTGCCGCGCGGCGGCGGCCGGAAGTGCGACGCGTCCTCGGGCCCGCGCAGGTGCGGCACCCACGGCGGCGCCTGACATTACTTTATTTTATCTTCTGCACAAATATTGTACAAAGGCACTCTGAATGCCTAATGGCATTTTCTCCCAGTCGGCCTTTGGGTAGTACATTAACAATCACGATTCTTTTTTAATAAATTTATATCTAAAATATAAAAATCTTCTGTCTCTGTGTTAGTGGTCGTAATCCCCCGAAACGCCTTGATCGGTTTTAAAGAATTATTTTGTATAATTGGCAGGTATGAGAATAGGTCGTAAAGTATTTTTTATCCCCTAAAATTAACATATGGCATCAATGTTTAGCAACATATTAGTTTGACAATTACTTTGTGATACATTTCCATATTAATAACAAAATCAGGTTATTTCTACGCATGTTATACCGCGAGTTATATCTTATGTATTTATACTAATATGAAATCTAAAAAAACCATTTGTTTTTCTCTATTTTTTTAAAGTTACTGTTTCGATCGGTTTCCTTTACGGTAACAAACTATAACTAACCCCAGTCCACTTTTATACCCTATATATAACGTATGACAACCTAAACTCGACGAGAAACTACGATATCACATTATTGCATTGAAGAACCACGTTACAAAGAAACTCATTTCTCATTACATTTAGGTATATCAACCTCAAGCATAACTTCCACCTGCTTTACTTGCCTAGAATAAAAAAAAACAAAAACATTATTGCTTTCAACAAACCTGATCGCGTATAGAATGTAGTCTTAAATGAGCGAGCGCCGGTTGCTGAAGTGTATCTAAATAGTTGAAACGCCTAGCCGGCGCAACGCGTAGCAATCCACTGACAAGCGAACGCCACACAGTTGAGGGACCGTGGGGTAACGGCTCAAAAGGGGGCTCAGCATTTTTTTCTTTTTCGTATCTGAAATGTAAAATAAATTGGACTTATACAGGATGACTGGTGAGTCGCTAACGATATTACAAGAAAGCACTCGGTTCTGGACAGTCACCATATTTATTTAATAAAATTAGAGGATACTTTTCGCCTAAATTTTCCAATAAATAATCGAAGTGTAGATACTCGGCGCGGCGCCTGATCGGCAGTACGCTCGGCATTGGACGTCGACCCTCGCGAGCGCTCTCCGCCTTCCGTCTAACTCCGTCCGAGCCATGTCGATTATGTTTTACTCAGTTTGTATTGTAACGTCATCATATGTCTTTAATAAAATTAGAGCCACAGTTTTAATCCATATTTTCCAATAAATATATTAAGTGTAGTTACTAGGCCCAGCGCAACAAGCGTCTAGTCATTATTTATTTACCTATTGTTTATATTTATTTTAATTAATACTATTATTTTTCATATATGATTCAGACATATAACGTCTTTGAATATTGAAAGTGACTGTATATACTTTTTACACAGCTATGGTGAAGGTAAAAAAAGTGTTATGATACTGACCCAGATGGATGTAACTATGTATGTTCATTTGCTCTCTTCTTTTATCCAAACTACTTTTCATAATTTATCAAATGAGGTACAACGATGGTCCAATTGTTATATGCTATGTAACTATATACTCAGTGTGAGATAAATGTGGCACCCTCTAAGGGCCTAAATTCAATAAATTAATGGCCTATGGTATTAAGTCGCCCATTGTAATCCCTTATTAAAGTGTTTGCCATACGAATAAATAAAATAAAATAAATAAACAAGAATACCTTTGTATGTTAGCTAGAATATTTGCCAGTGTGTCTTCGTCACTGGAAGAAAAGGGCCTCTTTAGGGTGACCAGTTCGAACGCTACCACGCCGAGCGACCAGTAATCACAGGCAGACTGTTAAGGAAATATTCAGTTTAGAAAAGTAATACATGTAGATTTTCTGATAAATATACATCGTCATTAATTCACAGTGAGTTAGAGCATACAGTATACAAAAATGGTTATATAGACATACAGAATTGAACTCGTTTGTGCAAAGATTTTATTTTTATATTTCATTGATTTTTTTTTCAACTAAATCAAAATTTAATAATTATTACCGTTATTATTATTATTTAGACTACTTCATTGTTCTATGTTATTATGAATCGATTTTAAAGAATATTTTTTATCTTATAAAATATTCTTCCTGAATGGTTCCATAAATTTTTTCGGAAATCAGATAAGTAGTTGTTATTTTCGGTTCATTATTTTGTTTTTCAAATTAAAAAAAAAACAAAATCTAGGAATGTTCGTACATATTTCCTCAACTTATAAACTGATTTGAAAAAATGTTATTTTTTATCTGATGTACCCTACACACTTCCAGAATGGTCCTACAATTTTTTATAAAAATCGGATCAGTAGCGTGTTTTTAAAATGAAAATAACGGAGAAAATAAGCGTTTGAAGTCTGTTTTTGAAATTTTTTAGTGAAAATAAACTTGTATTACACAATTATTAAATGAAAACTACATCATTGGCCGTGCACCATAAACCACAAAAAATCGATGAACTAATTGTTAGTGTTAACGAAAAACACCAAAGTATAATTTTGATAATTTCACAAATATAAAAAGTGCCATTTAAATAGATAGAAATTTAGATTATCATATTAAGCAAGTGTTTTACTGTGTCACAATTCACATATGTACATTTGGGTAAATTATTATTTTGTCATCTTCAAAGTAAATTTAAAATACTGCTGAGATATTGAATTATTACTTTGAAAGTTAAGTTGGTTATTCTGTTCATTTATTACCCATTTTACCATTTATATTACGGCATATTTACTGTTTTATCCACACAAAGGCTATTTTTTTTAAATCACATTTATCCTAGTTATACTTAATGAACAATTGCAAAATATGAACGTTTTCATTTCCTTCTATATAAATAGAGGTTAACTTAATCGAAAAAAATAAAGAAATAAGTGTTAGGTTAATATTTTAACTTACAATTTTTAAATTTTAGTGCTCTGGCTAAAAGCTGCAATAAGCTCATCACCTTATAATAATCAATTCCACAATAATGTAACTAACTACCATTTTTAACTGATTAACTACTAAATGTAATTGTCTTATATTTCTTTGCTTTACTATAAATAAATTTATACTTTGTTGTTGCATGCGTATTTAGGACTGACACTATTTACTCCTTAATATCTTGTAGGTATTAACTTTAGTTCAAGTTCTTATTAATATAATTTTACTAAAGATTAGATTTTTTTTTTGTTAATTCTATATTTAAAACATAAGATCATGCTCATTTAAAAATGTAGTTTACTTCACCTTATTTCATTCATATTTATATCCAGAACTGAAACATTTAATTTTTATTCTTAAAGAAGGTGCTTAAGCGTTAATACATAAAATCCTTTATTAATGTTAAAACTTACTGTCTCTACCTAAACCTTTTAAACATTTTATATAGTATAGTGATCTGTAAATGGTATATTTGTATTAATTAAAATATAATATGGGAAAATATTTAAGACCACTATCATAGGTCGAAGGTATGTTTAAACTAATGCCAAAAACACAGTATATTAGTACTAAAATAAAACATCAGTTTTTATACAATTTCACACACACACGCTCATACTCAAAAACTTCACAGCATGCAAATATAAAACAAACAATTTATTTCCTATTCTCGTATCATTATTATTAATAAAAAGTTGCCTTTATGGGAAGATTTACGTGTTATGTTACAAGGACCATTTACAAAGATTTATTACACATGGACAAACACCCAGATCCAAAACAAGTATTTGTAGGTCATACAAATAGTGGCTCTGGGTGAGAAACCAACCCACGACCTACGATGCCGCAGCCAACATCTTGGAAACTGCGCCAACCGGTCATCAAATATTTCTTGGATAGGAGTTTAAAGTGATAAAGGCTTTAATTCAGCAAACGATAATTATGGTCTTGCAGTTTTGGCACAAAAAATAATGGGATTTTCTTAAACTTACCCCTTTTATCCTTTGCCTTTTTATTCCTTTAACAATAATTCTTAGACTACTCTCTTTACAAGGGGTTTGACTAGAAAAATA
>JAOCPS010295659.1:0-13033 GCA_025505425.1 Graphium colonna | reverse complement strand
CATGGACCGTCTTAATGTATCAAGACCAGCCAATGCACTCTGCGAGCAGTACACCAAGATATTGGTCAGAACAGCAGAAGATGTGCTTGGCGTATGCAAAAGGACCGAGAAAAAAGGCTATGAATGGTGGACTCCGGAGTTGGAGCTAATGCGGACCGACATAGCTCGCGCACGTCGCAAATGGCAAGCTGCACGTAAAGTTGGGGGTGACAGGGAGAAGAGACTCCACGACAGACTCCGCGAATGCTGGATGAGTTACAAACAGGCTATGAAAAACACTAAGATAGCCCATTTCAATAGTATCGCCGAAACTGGTAACGAGGACCCCTGGGGCCTCGCTTACTGTATAGCCAGCGTACGGCTTAGACCACCGGCAAACGTGATGAATGGAGACCCCACGACCCACAGACCACGGGGGACACTATGTCTGGCCTTTTCCATGCACTGTGCCCAGATGACGATGTAACTAAAGACTCTATGTATAACCGGAAAGTCAGACTTGCGGCCGCGTGCGCCCCTTCCATCGATGAGGACGCCGTGCCGCCGGACAAAGGAACCGTAGGGCTTATAATCCGCAATTTACCGAAGACAGCACCAGGAATTGACGGAATTACGTCCAAAATCGTACAGCATGCTTCGAAGGCAACTGGCGACGAGATCTGGCACATGTACAGGGCGTGTATTGTCGAAGGTGTGTTTCCGGACATGTGGAAGCAGGGTAAGCTCGTGGTATTGCCAAAAGGAAACGACAAGCCGCTCTCGGACCCGAAGGCCTATCGGCCTATCACATTACTGCCGGTATTGGGCAAGAGTCTGTAACGAGTGATCATCGCTTGCGCTCCCTGCCTTATATCATTCGATTTCGGATGCCCAGCACGGATTTAGCCGTGGGCGTTCAACGGTATCAGCACTGAGTGCCATTAACAACCTGAGCACCAGCTCAAAAGAGAAATACGTTCAGTTAGTTTTCTTGGATATTTCGGGAGCTTTTGACAGCGCACGGTGGCCAATAATCCTACTGAAGGCTAAGCAAGTTGGTATCCCTGCCAACATTTACAGGATATTAGTCAGCTACTTCAACAATCGTAGGGTAGGGTTATCCGCTGGAGACAGTGCGGTGTGGAAGACTTCCACGATGGGCTGCCCGCAAGGGTCAGTTCTGGGGCCAACGCTCTGGAACCTCCTCATCGATGACCTACTCAAGGTGCCGAAACCCGTGGGAGTTACCATGGTGCCCTACGCCGACGATGTGACCATCGCAATCGAGTCCCCGTCACGCGCGGATATCGAGCGGAAGGCGGCTACCGTCCTGACCGAAATTAGTATTGACTCTAACTATACTAGATATTTTGAGAAATGTAAGAAACTATTAACTAACGATCCAATTTAACAATATCCTGGTTTTGACAAGGAATTCATTTTGACAACCGACACCTCCAACGTGGCATTAGGAGCCGTTCTCTCTCAAGGCCCTTTTGGATCAGACAAACCAATATGTTACGCATCCCGAACCTTAAATGATAGTGAGCTAAACTATTCTACAATAGAAAAAGAACTGTTAGCAATAGTTTTGGGCTACCAAATATTTTAGACCCTACTTATTTGGCCGCAAATTAAAAATTATTACCGACCACAAACCCTTGCAATGGATTATGAATTTGAAAGAACCTAATGCAAGGTTAAAAAGATGGCGACTTAAACTTAGTGAGTACGATTACACAATTATTTGTCTCGCATTGAAATTAATAACGAAGAAATAGCATCAATCTCATCAGAACTTGAATCGTTAGGGGTTCAGTACTCTAGACAGATACGCCTAGGATCTTTAACAGAAAATGTGCCCAGCTGCCTTGAGAACCCCATACTCGAGATCCCTATTACAGACGAACTCTTAAATAAATTCCATAGACAGATCTGTATAACTATCGTAGGAGACATCAAACGACGGCCAACCGCTATCAAACCATTTGACACCCATATCCGAACATCCATTCAAGTCTCCGAATCATCACAAGAACAGGATGTAATTAACGCAATAAAAGAATACGTCAACTCTAAGGTAAAAACAGGCCTTAAAATTACACCACCCCTAGGCATGTACTCCATATTGATAATTATCCAACAGCATTTTAAGAACTCTTCCATGAACTTAGTTTTAGCAAAAACTGAGCTGGAAGACGTAAAGATGCATTTAAGACAACAAAAAATAATTAACTTTATCATAAAGGCAAAACCAGTCATCGAGGCGTTAACGAATGTTATCTCACCCTCTCCCGACGTTACAATTGTCCAAAAATGAAAGACGAAAAACTAAATACGTAAATGAATGTACAATCTGTGGACAATCCAAATATGACAGAAATCCTATTAAACCCCAGTTTAACATTGTCCCACCTGCCACCAAACCTTTTGAAATAGTGCACATCGATTTATTCACAGCCCAATCCGAAAAATACCTTATCTTCGTAGACTCTTTTTCGAAATACAGACAGGCCTATCATCTGAGAGATGATTAATAAAAATAAATAAAATCAGGCGTTACTTTGCGGAAGTCCATTGTAAACAATTCTATAAGACCGTTTAATTAGCAATATTCCGCGAAAAAATCCCCTAACAACCTGCAAACAAATATGAGAGCGCACGCATAAGCATGCGTTAGGCACCTCCCTCCCTTCCCACATTGCTTGTGCGTGCGCGATCATGCAGACAAAACCACCACCAAGCGATAATGTTAGCATGATTGATGGAAATGTTTTACAAAGTTGTCCAATTTTGGTTATTCTTTTTTTATTAGATAAGATATACCTCGAAATTACTTCTATATAAATTAAAAAAAAATAGTCTAACCCCAAGGGTAAGAAAATAGGGAATAATTGATTGTTCACTCTCTGATTGTATTGTAAAACTTACGAAAACTTTCCACATAGTTGTCCTATTATGACAATTTTTTTACATAATAGGGTACATTTCTACAATAGTCTGACATTTTTTATAAAAATCGTAGTCATAATTTGTTTTTAAAATGAAAATAACGGAGTAGATATGTTTCGAAAGTAAGCATAAAGGCGTTTGGAGTCAGTATTTGTAATTTTCTGTGAAAATAAACTTGTTTGAGAACGTGTGTCGGTAAAACACATTCTCAAAAAAAGTTATTAATCGTTATCTATATAAACACGTATAGCTTAAGTTATTAAGGTGAGTAATTAAAACTATTGATTAATTTTCCAAAAATAATACCTAAAATTTTCAAAAGACAAAATATAAACTTAGGATATTAACCAACATTTTAAATTTAAGCTGACGAGGAAATTGATTAACAAAAATTATATTAGCATAAACTCTGTAGGTAGTGTAACAATTGAAAGCAATCAAGTTTTAACGTTTAGTAACAAAAAAAAGCAAGTAACTCCAATACTCCGAACGTTATAGGTTGCAAATCGATCGGACCCTGATGCAACCCAGATGCAAACCAGAAGCAAGTTTTAAAATCAAGACAAAAGCTTAACAATATTAGATTTACTTTTATTTGCTATCAAAAATATGGGCGGGGACAGCTGTAGAGATTTTAAATAAGCAAAACACTTTAAGAATTAGAAAGCGAGATTCTTTGGCGATAATACATTATTAAATCGAATTCCGGGGAATGGTGTGATTATCGACTCTCCTTTCCTATATAGCTTTGTGATTATTGTTAAGTGTCATAATTAACTCCTATTTATTGGCAAAAATACTTCTTTTGTTCTTTAGTGATGCACAGTAGCTTAAAGTACTTAATTCCAATATTCATAATATACATTAAGTTTGCGGCATTTGCTATTACATGAAGTCAACGAGTGTCTAATGACGAAGTACTACGCCAAGCGGAGAGGAAACGCCAACTAATGCAGACCATCAAAAGGAGAAAAGTTGCCAATCTGGGTCATGTGAAGAGGCGCTCGAAGAAAAAAAGTTTAAAGGTAATCCCTATTTCTATTGAATTAACAAATTTGAATTAAATATAGTACAAACCAGTTAAAATATAACTTTGCGCAGCAATCGACTATAAATATAAGTGTTATTATAAAAACTAATGTCATAATGTTATTGAGTGAAAACAATAATCACTCAGTAGTGATGTATTTAAAAAAAAACTTTTATTTGTCCTGTATTCCTATACGCTATTTAATCTTAATGAAATTCAGCTATATTGATTCTACCAGGCGATCGCGTTAAGTGTCTTTTTATGTATACATATAGATTTTACTCTTGCTATATAGCAAGAGTAAACGCTTTTAGTGATATTCTATGTTCCATATAGCTCAGCTATAGTTACAAAATACTATGAATTATTTGAAGGTTAGGATTTAGTTTTACTGAAATATAAATATTTGATCATGAAAAATAAACTTAATTAAATATTTCACTTCAGTTTAAATCTGATATATAAAATTTTCGTGTCACAATGTTAGTTGCTCCACTATTCCCAAACGACTTTGTCGATTTTTATGAAATTTATATGTTTGTTCAGTATCTCGTAGAATCGGTCGTAACCTATTTTATCATACCTCTAAGTGATAAGGGCGGTCCACTCGAAATATTTTTGTACATATTTTTTATTATTTTTATTATATGGCATTAAAATACGTACAGCTCTCAATTTTCAATCTTCTATTACGAACACTTAAGCCATATTAGTAATTTAATTTAAATTAATTTCTAAACCCTGGTCGTAAACTCATCACTTATTATTTGATTAGTTTTTAAATTTCAACGATCAATAATTTCTATGGTACAACAACGTTTGCAGGGTCAGTTCCATAAATCTATAAAATGGCTCTGTTTATCACGAAATTGCATATAGCAGGTAATTATATACTAAACACGTTATATACTAGAAACATGTAATGTAAAATTCATGCAAAAAATTTTCTGATAGGAACTCACTCACTATTATATTGATTATCAATTAGACTCAGACTGCCAAATAGTTTGTTTAAATGTGAATTCCGATCGTTCATTCAAATACTTGTTTAAAGTTCGTACATCATCATTCACATACACTCTAGTTCTATTTAGATTTTTAATTTATTTTTTTTCTTGACTTTTGGTATTATAACTATTCACTAAGCTGTTCTCAGTGTGGGTTCTCCTTATTTTATATATAAGAGAGAAGAAACAAAACATAAATTATGAATACCACAAAATCTTACGACTATCTATTAATTAATGCTTTTATTTTGCAGGTACTTTAAACAAATGTATTACAAACAGTGAATGATCAATGTCGTTAATGTAATAAAATTGTAATCTTCTAATTTAATTTATTAGATTAGAAATATCTCTGTTTTAACAATATTAAAAGGTTACGGACATCCGAACGTGATTGAGGTTTCGAAGCCCGCCGTCCAACAATTGTCGTGAACCATATCCTAGCAAAGAACATAAGCCCAGAGCTTGGTTGGAATGTTTTCGAAATAGAAGTAAAATTACAAATAATTAGCTATTATTTCATAAAAATAAAAATAGTAATTTTGATTGTGTTATAGGTTGATTTCAATAAGTTGTTTAGTTGAAAAAATGTTGTTTAGAGTAATACACGAGTAACTTTCTGATTATATTTATAGTTTTAGTAACGATTGTTTTGCTTTGTCATGACGTATAAATTTAATGTTTTGTATTTTTGTTGCCGTTTGATTACGCTCAGTTTTTTTAGTTAAACCAGTCGTAGTTAATTTTATTTAGATTACGTGTTAGGCTCATCAAGATAGGCAGAATGGGTGTTGAATAACTTCGTATAACTTGTATTACGATATAAAAGTTACCGTAATGTACCTTTAGATGATAATAGACCATGCATCAGATTTTATTGATTCCACGAGCGTCAGTTCACACCAATGAAACATTTCAAACCAACATCACTATAAAACAGCAACCTAACTTACTATAAAACCACTGCCTTCCGAGCTGGTGGAAGGTTATTACGAAGAAATATTTCTGTCAAACTTGGCCTTTTATAAGAACGCGGAGACATCGAGGCGTGCATAGACGTATTTTGCATTAAAATTTGTCGTTTCAATAAAAAATAAAAGTATAATTTTTAATATAGCTGAAAACGCTATCTATCGGAAAAAGGTGTTAATAGACGAAGTAAGATGTATTAATTGAGAAGCTCAAACAATATTGTTAAAGTTACTTTTCATAAAACAAAAATGAAAATCGTATTCGCTTTATAGAAATATAATATATACGGTGAACTTAACCGCCTTCGTAGCCTAGTGGTATTGGCGCGTGATTTACTAACCGAAGGCATTGTGTTGTTGTTTCTTGGTTGGGTTAGGGCAATGCGGGCTGGGGATCCCCCCAGTGTTGGCTTCCTCGCAGCGATACCCGGGCAACGTTTCGTCTGACCACCGTAACGGAGTGGCAGACAGGCGACAAAAGAACACTGTGCGATCTGTTATAAGCGGCCCTTATACTCAACTTCTCCTTACCTTTCCCCCATTTTGCCCTGTCAGCTTTTCTATACAGACAATTAAGAAAAGTGAAATACAAGGAATATTGTAAGAACTAAGTTGTTAAAACAATATAATCGTGGTGCAGTTCCTACCCTGTTGTATTACTATATTGCCGCTGTATCTTCGTATCGCTGTTTTCGTGTCCCTGCCTCTACGTATCCCTGTATCGTCGTATCACTATTTCGTGGTGACTTCGTGTTGCCGTATTACCCAACCATCTACCAAGCCGCTGTATAAAAACACCGTGATATCCTACTGTCGTCGCTATACCCTGATTCATCTGGTAACTCCGAGAGCTACTTCAACATTTAGCGACGTAAGAATACTCCGGTCCGTCAAACTCCTGCAATATTCCTGCTGCTCCTTTGAGTCGTAAAACTTTAATTTAACTCTGTGTCTTAAGTGTATTTTGTGACTTGTACCACTTTTGTGATAAATTTAGAAAGTCATTCCAGATGTTTTATAATCAATTTATTATAATTAATATACAATTTATTATAATTAGCATTTCTGACAAAATTCTACTACCAATTGTTGAAATGAACTTAACTGAATCTAATCTTACCCTTCTCGTCGATTCTGGTGCAAACATAAGCCTCGTCAAATCGGCTTGCTTGCCAAAATCTATTAAATTAATAAATGAGCCTCTATCTTAAAGGTATCGATACTGATAACCATGGCTCGACGAAAACATTGGGTCATATACAGTTAAAAGTGCAACTTAAGAATACAAACAAAATTTTAACACATAAATTTCACGTGACTGACGAAATTCAACCTCCTTTCGATGGCATAATCAGAACAGATATGCTTAATTACTTTGGTTGCAAAATCGATTACATAAAAAATCAACCTACCATCGATAAAACCCAAATACCATTACAATTTTATGAACCAACCTATTCCCTTCCTCCTAGATTGGAAACGATGATTGAGTGCTCCGTCTCCAACCCTGATATTAAAGAAGGGCTAGTCCTCGACCAAAAACAATTTGAAAACATTCTTATTGTTAACTGTCAAGTCAAAGTTTTGTTTATTGTTAACTGTCAAGTCAAATTCCTAAATCATATTGAAATATACCATTGATTGCCCTGAGTTTCAATGATCTGATACATACACCTATTTGTACTACAACCCAAGATCTTAACCAAAATAAAGACTCATATCTCCGAACCCAGGAAGTTCTTAATCTTCTCCGAATCAAACATTAAAATTTGGCAGAAGCTAATGCTCTACACGACATTTGTTCTGAATATTCCGACATATTCCATATTCCTAGAGATATACTAACATTTACCACCGCAGTCCAGTATGAATAAAAATCACTTCGGAAAATCCAATCCACGTAATATCGTATCATTTTCCCGAAGTCCATAAACCCGAAGTAGCCAAACAAATCGACCAAATGCTATGTCAAGGAATAATAAAACCATCAATGTCACCTTAGTCCTCCCCGATATGGGTTGTGCCTAAGAAACTGGATGCCACGGGAGAGCACAAATGGCGCTTAGTTATAGACTAACGCAAATTTAATGACGTCACCGTGGGTGATAGTTATCCGCTACCGCATATATCTGAAATTCTAGACCAGCTAGGACGGAGTAAATATTTTTTTACGCTAGACCTCACTTCTGCATTTCACCAAATCGCCATGCACAAAAAATACGCACCTAAAACAGCTTTTAGTGTACCTCAAGGTCATTATGAGTTCACCCGTATGCCTTTTGAATTGAAAAACGCGCCCACAACCTTCCAGCGGCTAATGAACACTGCACTCGCTGGCCTTCAAGACATCCGGTGCTTTGTGTACCTAGATTTATTAAAGTTAAAATTGCAGCTAGATAAATGCGAATTTGTACGCCGAGAAGTAGCGTATCTTGGCCATATTATTACAGAAAAAGGCGTTAAACCAAATCCGGAGAAAGTCCAAGCTGTAAGTAAATTTCCAATTCCTAAGTGTCCCAAGGACATTAAATCTTTCCATGGCCTCGTTTCATATTATGTTCGATTTATTCCTAATTTCTCCAAAATTGCCAAACCTCTGACTCACCTTTTTAAAAATGATATTCCTTATCTCTGGGAAAATCAACAACAGGTCGCATTCGATGAACTAAAACATATACTAACCTCAGCACCAGTTTTAATATACCCTGATTTCTCTAAACCCTTTGTTTTATCCCGTGACGTAGATGCGTCACGGGTCAAAACAAATCCATAAGTTATTGGCGCAGATGCGCCAATAACTTATGGATCTCGAACCCTTAATAAAAGCGAAATTGATTTCAACACCACAGAAAAAGAACTTCTTGCCGTCCTTTTCACCTGTAAAACTTTCCACCCATATATTTACGGTCGTAAGTTTTATATTATTACCAACTACTGATCATTAACTTGGCTTATGAACCACAAAGACCCAGGCAGTTAACTTCAACGTTGGCGTCTCAAACTGTCCGAATACGAATATGAGATAGCCTACCAAAAGGGTAAACTAAATGCAGCCGCTGGTGCACTTTCCCGGTATCCCGTACACCATTAAGAAACCATGAACCCTCTGAGTTTGTTCGACATCAGTCCTTTTAACGGTGATTCTGAAGTAGATTTCAGCCCTCTTAATTTACCTGAACTTGTTCCAAATCCGACACCACTGTTTCCAAATCCACGGATTCCTGAAACTACTAACTCTGATATTAACTTATCCCCTAGCCCTCAGTTTCTTTCTGATCCCAGTTTCAACCAACCTTCTACTTCCCGCCTAGCTACTCAAGCGGCTAATGACTTACCATTTGAACTACATGCTGACGATGATTCTCCCGTAATAAAGTTACCAACCCATGAAAACATCCCCCCTAACAAACACCAAAATAGACTAAATATACTTAGTGATAATTATTCGCAATTTTTAAAGATAATGAATAGCAAAATATTCGTTTCTGACAAAAAAATCTTGAAGACCAATACTAGCATAATCAAAAGCAAAGATAAAATTATCATTATTCTAACGTCCATTGATCTTGACGAAAGTAATCCCTAGGTAAAAGAGATATTAAGTGAAATAGAAACTAAATTTTAAACGAGGAACGCACTCTACACTCATATCTATCTTTTGTCCACAATGGACGCTCCATTTATTTTCTTTCTACTAAAGTCAACCATTTTGACAACGCTGGATATGGAGATATGTACACGTGCCTACGTAATCTACGCAACTCTCTTATTAAACAATCCGTAACACCAATAAATATAACTGATTTCAAGGATCCCTTTGATTTTCACTCCTATACTAAATTATACAACGTTATTCTATTTCTTTTTCACAATACTAGCATTCTTGTCACAATCCACCGCCATACTATAATATTTCCATCACTCAGTGAAATTATGAAAATCCTTCGTGGAAACCTTGCCGGTTACCTAGGAAATGCTAGAATGATTAAACGGAAACGAGAAAAATGTCACTGGAAAGAAATGCGTAACGACATAGAAAATTACGTAAACTCTGTCAAGAAAACAAAGCACTTCGGAAAATCGATAGAAGTCCTATGCAAATAACTACAACGTCCAATGCCCCTTTTCAGCTTCTTGCAATGGACATAGTTGTCCATTACCGGAAGCAGATCCAGCTAAGCTGAAATATATACATACTTACTCTACAGGACGATCTATCCAAATTTTCATTAGCATACCCTATCGGATCAACAACAGCCGAAGAAACTAGCGAGTGTCTATTAAATTTTATATCGCGATTCGGAATCCCCAAAACTATTTTAACAGACCAGGGTATGAACTTTACTGCGGACCTTTTCAAGAAAACATGTGAACACCTAATAATAAAACAAGTGTGGTCGAGCCCGTATCATCTACAGACGCAAGGCACCCTTGAATGCAGTTATTCGACTTTCAAAGTATACCTTAAATCCTTTTTAAACGAAGACCAAGATAATTGATTCCGATTCATCTATACTGCCATTCTCGCCTATAATTCAAACATTCACTGTACAACAACCTATGCACCTTATGAGCTCGTATTCGGTCATAGACCTTTCATTTCGGATTCTGTCTATAATTGCAATTCTGATACTACCTATCCTGAGTATCTAAAAATGCTTTGTCATCGACTTAATCTGTTAAGAGACAAAGCTATACAAAATATTCAAAACTCAAAAGAAAAATCGAAGACTTATTACGACAACCATACAAGACCCGTAAAATACAAAGTAGGTGATCTCGTTTACCTAAAAAATCCCCCGACTCAGAAAAGTGCTAGCTTCATTGTGGAAAGGCCCATATAAAGTTATTAAGGTACACGATAATAATACTGCAACTCTTCTAATCAATCGAATACACGTTAAGCATCACTTCGACCAAATAAAATTAGCTACATCTAATTCCGTAAAGATTTGCTTACTTTAAAAGTAAAAAAATTAAATGTTCTTCTCTTCTTTTTCTCACCACCTCAGAGGAATTCATTCAACCCGTTGACAACAGCCTCGGTATTTATTTCGACCCCACCGGAGCAGCAAAAATAATAAGTGATTATACTCTCATCATAATTCCGGTAGATATTTCATTCGCAACATCTCACATTGTTGGCATCCTCTGCCAACAAAGTAAATTAACGAATATCTTCGAGTGCAATAATATGTGATTTTACGACTCGACGCTTTGTTTAAAGACATAATTCGTGATTACAACTCTGTCTCTAACCTTTTACCTACACACTCCAAAAGATGTGCTTGGTTTTTTGCTGTAGGGACCGTTTTTAAACATGTATTCGGCATTTACAGAACTCTGAGAAGGGGTTAGCCACAAACCATGTTCATAACATTTTATTTCTAAATTTTTAATCACAAATTTCAATCGGTTAATATCAGAACTAAACAAAAATCAGTTTTTATTAAATGATGCTATGGAAAAATATCAGTAGCTATTAAGAATGTTTCGGAATTCACTAATTCCATTTATTTTCGAAGTAATATTAAATATTAAATGTATTGCTAGCTCATTTGTAAACATTTTCATGTAAAATGGAAGATATTGTATACAGCATTTTATTCGCAAAAAGAAACACCTTGCATCCGTTAATCCTTATATCGCGACAATTGTATGACGAAATTATGGCTAATGACAAAAAATTACCCAATCACAAAGAATTTCCCTTATATTTTAACTTAGCCAATATTCACTCATTGATCAATTTATCAGATATTATTTCTACAATCTCAACAACAAGTTAATTTTTGTGATTAAAATGCCTATCGTTGATTTATTTACCTATAACCACTATAAATGTGTATCCTTGCCAGTTCCGCATAACACTAATAAACCAGACTCTTTCGCGTTTGTAAGCGCATATAAACCGCATATAGGATTAAGTGAAAATCGTGAAACTTATTTTTATTTAGATCATATATGTATGTCATGTAAGATTATAATTGATAAGCTTTTTATGTGTAAAACTATTAATGATTTCTAGTGTCATAATGAATCCTACTTGTGAAACTGATCTAATGACCAAAGCCAGTGATATACTTTCTAGTAATTGTAAAACCAATTTCATCTTTGACAACATTAATATTTGGCACAAGCTAAATGGCAATAAGTGGATATTTACACAATCAAATCCGGTTAAACTTACTATTGAATGTAACCCGAGCTATGTAAAGGATAATGTCATAACAGGAACGGGAATCTTAACTCTTGAACCAACATGCGTCGCGTTTTGCAAACAAATTAAATTAGAAGCAAAAGAAAATATAAAAATCATTACTAAGCCTTTTATTCCCAATTTCAATATTATAAATGATAACTGTTGCAATATGAAAAAAAATCGCCAAAATAAAAATCGACATTTCCCTATCTAAATATTCTTTCTATTCCAGTGTATTTAATTAACTTTTTTTTTAAAAACCTAACTCTAAGAACCCATATAATAGAACGCACAATCAGTTATTGGTTTTCCCGGTACCATTCTGGAAATTTTGACGAGACTTTAGTCAACAGTGATAAATTAAAGGCGATTTTAAAAGCTGAAGAAACTCAATAAACATCTGAGCTAGCAGCAGCTTTTGATGTTAGCATCAGAACAATATTTATTAATTTTGGACTACTTAGCAAGGTAAAAAAGCTTGAAAGATAAGTGCCCCACGAACTTAACGATCGCCAGCGCAACGTACGCGTCGAGATCTGCCTTGCGCTGCTCAACAGATAAAAAAATGAAGAATTTTGAACCCAATTGTAACATGCGACGAAAAATCGATTCTGTTCGACATTCGCAAGTACTCAGAAGGTTGGTTAGATCCTGGCTTAGCACCAAGGCAATACCCTAAAAAAAATTACCTCTAAAAAGGTGATGGTCACTGTTTGGTGAGCTAGTACGGGTGTGATTCACCACAGCGTTTTACCAAACGGCATAAGCATTACTGCAGGGTAAAAGTAAAAGTAACAGCCTATTTTGAAACGTCCCGCTGCTAGGCAAATGCATCCTATGTACAATGGGTATAGGGCATAGTCCACCACGCGGCCTAAGTGCGGATTGGCAG